>JAJQKJ010001848.1:0-126492 GCA_029574335.1 Rana kukunoris
TTCCCCTGTGCTTTCCAAACCCCATGCTCTCCAGCCCCCTTGTGCTCTCCATCTTCCTCTGTATTTCTCTGCCTCCCCCGTGCTCTCACACCACCTCATGTTTTCAAGGTTCTTCCCTGTGCTCTCTGCTCCCCTGCTCTTTCTCTGTCCCCTCGCCCCCAGGATGGAGAGTGGAGAAGAGGGGTTAAGAAGTCATGGGCTGCTCATTCCAAAAGCCCGGGCCTATTTTTTGTCCCAGTGGGCCTGCCTGAGATGTAAGGAAGCACTCCGCTGGGGGACACCTGAGATGTAAGGAGGCACTTCGCTGGGGACACCTGAGATGTAAGGAAGCACTCCGCTGGGGGACCCCTGAGATGTAGGAAGGAAGCACTCCGCTGGGGACAACTGAGATGTAAGGAAGCACTCCGCTGGGGACACCTGAGATGTAAGGAAGCACTCGCTGGGGACACCTGAGATGTAAGGAAGCACTCCGCTGGGGACACCTGAGATGTAAGGAAGCACTCCGCTGGGGACACCTGAGATGTAAGGAGGCACTCCGCTGGGGACACCTGAGATGTAAGGAAGCACTCCGCTGGGGACACCTGAGATGTAAGGAGGCACTCCGCTGGGGACACCTGAGATGTAAGGAAGCACTCCGCTGGGGACCCCTGAGATGTAAGGAAGCACTCCGCTGGGGACACCTGAGATGTAAGGAAGCACTCCGCTGGGGACACCTGAGATGTAAGGAAAGCACTCCGCTGGGGACCCCTGAGATGTAAGGAAGCACTCGCTGGGGACACCTGAGATGTAAGGAAGCACTCCGCTGGGGACACCTGAGATGTAAGGAAGCACTCCGCTGGGGACACCTGAGATGTAAGGAAGCACTCCGCTGGGGACACCTGAGATTTAAGGGAAGCACTCCGCTGGGACACCTGAGATGTAAGGAGGCACCTGCTGTGGGACACCTGAGATGTAAGGAGGCACTCCGTGGGGATACCTGAGATGTAGGAAGCACTCCGCTGGGAACACCTGAGATGTAAGGAAGCACTCCGCTGGGGACACCTGAGATGTAAGGAAGCACTCCGCTGGGACACCTGAGATGTAAGGAAGCACTCGCTGGGGACAGTGACACCTGAGATGTAAGGAAGCACTCTGCTGGGGACAGTGACACTGAGATGTAGGTAGCACTCAGCTGACTGGGGACTCCTGAGATGTAAGGAAGCACTACGCTGGCTCGGGACAGTGACATCAGGGCTCCCACTGATTCTGCATTATGGTGAGTTGAATAATTTCATTCTATATTACCATGTGATAATAGAAATAATGCGCTTCAATCATCCTGACACCATAACAACCATGGTCCTGGGATGATTGAGGTGCCAACACTAGAATTTTGGAGTATCTTTATCTGCTGATTGTTAAAACACTCTGCACTCTGTACGTACACACCCCGGACTCTGTACGTAGCACACCCCGGACTCTGTACGTAGCACACCTTTAACCAGTGGCGGAATTATTAGTGTCGCAGCAGTGGGGCCTGAAGTCTTCTAGTTACGCCACTGAGTCTGGGCCTGATATAGTGTAAACCGGCACTAAAAAAACATATACCGTATTAATTGTTCTTTGTCTCTAGGATGTTATTAGATCAGTAATGTGAGTACTAGTACTGCTCAGATGCAGGCAAGTCCCCTTATATCTTGGAAAGCCCAGGGAAGTTATGTTAATCTGCTTCCCTCTCAGCAGCTCAGAAAGGCCACACCTGATGGTGTCAATGTAGCCGACAGCTAGGTGAGAGAAGCCCAACACTGTCAGAAACAACTACAGGTCTCTGGCTCGCAACCCCTCCCCCCACTTTTTATTTCTCTTTTTTTTCTGGGAGGTAAAGGATATGATCAACCAGTACTAGACAGAGGAATTCATTTGTCCTACTGAACAAATGGCCGATTCCTATAAATCGAATGCCTTTCTTTATAAATTGTTGCAAGTGTAACATGTGATGTTTCTCTGTAATGACGGAACTATGTGCTTTATGAAACGCTGTATTGTAAATTGCATATGGTGATTTTTGACTTGTATTTCTATGCAAAGTATCTCTCCTTTTGGAAATTAATAAAAAAGACCCAGCTACTATGGGGAGCAGCTCCCCAGTTCCTACCAGAGTACTGAAGTTCTAGTACAGGGGGTGTTTCTTCTATGAGCCATGGGCCCCCTCCAAGCATTATCAGACCTCAAAGAGAGGAATAAACACAACAAACTGTTTGGGATCCTTATCTAGACTTTCTCTGTTGCTATAGAATTTTATAGAGACTACCACATGTAGCCACATGTTACCCTAATGAGCTCCAGAGACATTGCTGTGATGAGTCCATGTTTGTGCGACTTTCATTATCTGCTGTGTATAATTACTCTGCAGTGCATGTTACCTTTTTGCCATTCTGACCGGTTTTGCATTATTCTACTTTGGACCTGTCTGATCATTTGGCAGATTATGGATCCTATTACACTATTTTGCTATTAGATATGTTTTATAACATCAAGTATATACTTTTACTGCTCCCTTCAGCATTGGGCACAAGCAATCCAATAATAAACACAAAGACTCCCTCCTACCCCAAGATTCCACCACGTACAGTATCTCTATCTATTTTATACATTTGTAGACAGAATTACATTTCTTCTGTAAAATCCATGTGCTCAGCCACACATTCCACTGATGACCATCATAACCAACCAGACCAAGTTATAGACAGCAGAGTTTTCCTGATCAACAAGCTCAAGTTCAGCATCTTATAGAAGTATACCAGCTACTCCACAATCCTGACATACTCCATCAAATACCCAATAGAAAGCTGCTCTGCCCAATCTGTACTTGTCTAGACTGGCCACACTACCCCACCTCCAGCCATGCACATTAGGCACAGAGCTGTGATCAGCTTGGGAACTGTAGATTGCTCCATGATGAACGAGGTCTGTGATGGTGAATAGGTTCTGGCTTTGCTGTCTGCAAGATGGCTTTCTAGTTGTGTTGAATGAGAACTCAGAGTACAGCACAGCCCCAGCCAGCACCTCCCTACATGCAGCAAGCCTCCTCCTCTGTGTTTCCAGCCAAAATGTGATTCATTTGGCAACAAAGGATTTCCTTTCAGTTTAAATTCATGATCTGGCTTTTCAGAAACATCAATGTTTTCTTATCGGAAAGAATGTTACAAAATTCACTGCGGCATCTGAAATGTAGAAAGAAAAACAGTTCAGTGACACCATTTCCCCTTTCCAGGATGACCCCTCTGATTGTGTCCGCTTCCTCCTCTTTGGAACTGATAAATGATTCTCCATACAGATAACAGCCGCCCTCCTATTCCCAGCTGTAAGGGAGTTCCACCATTCTTTTCTTAAAAAACTAAAACAAAAAAAAACATGTTATTTAACCACTTCCAGACCCGCTTTTTCTGGCACTCTTAAGTTTACATGTAACAATCAGTATTTTTTCCTAGATAAATACTTAGATACTCCCAAACATTATAATTATTTTTAAAAGCAAGGGCCTAGAGAATAAAATGTCAGTCTTTGCAATTTTTTTATGTACACAGTATTTGCGCAGCACTTTTTCAAACAGATTTTTGGGGGGAAATACATGTTTTTTTTTTTCAATTTTAATGCAAAAAAAAACACAATAATAGATAACACAATTTTTTGTACAATATAAAATATGTTGTTACGCCACATAAATAGATACCAAACATGTCACGCTTTAAAATTGTGCACTCACTCCGTGCATGGTGACAGAACATAGATTTTACTATCCATAGGCGACTCTTTAAAGGGGTGTTCCAGCCAAATTTGATGTTTATTAAAAGTCAGAAGCTACAAAAAGTGTAGCTGCTGGCTTTCAATAAACACACACTTACCTGCTCCAGCGTTCCAGCGACGCGCCGGGCCGGGGCTCCGCTCCTCCCCCCCCCCCCCCTCCCCGTCTTCATTTGTACTGTGGGCACCCGCCGTGACAGCCTTCGGCTTCCGGCCGGGCACCTACTGCGCATGCGCGAGCCGCACTGCGCATGCGGCGCGGCTTGCCGCTGATTCGACAGGCATTCGTCTAGGACCTGTCACATGTCCTAGACGATCGCCTAGGGGAGGGGCTGCAGTAAGGCGATTAAGCTTAATCGCCTTACAGCCCCTCGGCGGAAGGAAGAAAGTGGGACAGGAAGTCCCACTCCGCCTGAAGCCCCCACTCCCCCCCAAAAAAAATTACATGCCAAATGTGGCCACATAGGGGGTGAGGAGTGGGTTAAGCGGAAGTTCAAAATTTGGGTGGAACGCCGCTTTAAAAGCCTTTACAGGTTATCACTTTAGATGTCCAGAGCGGGTCTAGTGCTAGAATTGCTGCCCTTGGTCTGATGTCAGGAAAGAGGTTTATCCTTAAACCACATAGAGGGTTCTTTACTGTAAAAGCCTTATACACATGGTCGGACTTCAAACAAACTTTTCCGTAGAATTTCGTTTGAAGGGCGTTGGCCGTGAACTTGGTATGCATACACATTGCAGGACTTTTTCAGCAAACTTTCCAAAATACTGTGTTTTTTCAGCTCTTTTCTGCTCTTTAACGCGCCCTTTGGTCAACTTCTGCTATTGTTGGTTGATTTTAACATTTGTTCTGAGCATACGTGTTTGCACTTTGGACAAAAGTCTGATGGACTTCTGTACACACGATAGGACTTTGCACCGTAGGACTTTTGTTGCTCCGAAAAGTTTGTCCATTTGCAGAGCAAACTTTTGTCCGAAGAAAACCCGAAAAGGTTTGTCTGATGGAGCGTACACACGGTTGGATTTTTTTTTAAAAAACTGCTGATTTTGAAGTTTGTTGTCAAAAAGTCAGGACGTGTGTATAAGGCTTAAGAGCGGCAAGGATGTGGAATTCCCTTCCACAGGCGGTGGTCTCAGGGGGGGGGGGCATCGATGGTTTCAAGAACTATTAGATAAGCACTTAAATGACCACAACATGCAGGGATATACAAGGTAATACTGACGTATAATCACAAACATAGGTTGGACTTGATGAACTTGTGTCTTTTTTTAAACCTCACCTACTATGTATGTATGTTTGCGGTGATACCTCACATGGGACAAACGCACACATACGCATTTGCGCATGAGCACAAGGGGATGGGGGCATTTTACACTTATTTATTTTTATTAATTTAGTTATTTTACACTGTTGCTGTAAAAAATATATATTTTTTTTTTAAATCACTCTTATTGCTTTCACAAGGAATGTAAACATCCTACATTAATATAACCCCTTAAAAGCATTCAAAAACACCAAGATCTGTGTTTTTGACTGCTTTCCATTTAAGATAAAATGGTGCCGTTGACATTCAGGTAAAGCAGAACTGATGTAAGGTCATCCCTTCGGGCTACTATAGCAGAGAGGGGATCTAAGCCAATCCGGCTTTGTTTGGCTGTCCAACCAGCCGGATCACCAGGTGAAAACAGAGGGGGAAAGCCTTACAAAATAGAAAACTACCCACCACATCTAATGATTGATAAGCTGAAAAATAAAATAAAAAAATAGTTTTGAGTTTAATACCACTTTAATTATAAGCCGAAATCTATTAACGGATTCAGAAAGCTTTTACGACGGCGTATCTCCAGATACACCGACGTAATTTCAAATGTGCGCCGTCGCATCTTTGCATCGATTCACAAGCGAGATACGTCCAAAAACATGGCTTCAGCTGTCCGACGTAATTTGTCTACTCCGGCGTATCGTGGGCGCATAGTTTCGCTGGATGCATTTGGCGTTCCCATTATAAATATGCAAATGAGTAAGATACGCCGATTCACGAACATAGATGCGCCCGGCGCTTCATATAAGCGATTTGCGTAAGGCTTACGTCCGGCGTAAAGTTACCCCTGCTATAGCAGGTGCAGCTAATGCAATTTACGCTACGCCGCCGCAACCTACGGAGCAAGTGCTTTGTGAATACTGCACTTGCCTCTCTAAGTTGCGGCGGCATAGCGTAAAGAAGATACGCTACGCCCGCACAAAGATACGCCTCTCTACGTGAATCCGGGCCTATGTATCTAGATAATTTTGCCTGTACAGGCTTTCGAAATATGTATTGTGTGTGAAGTTAACAATTGTTAACTGCGCACTGAAGTTTTACTGCTACAGTGCGGGCCAGCTGCCCAGAATCAAATAAATAAAAAAGTGATTGCTTATTTTCAGGGTAGGGGGTTGCACCTGCAAGCCCGCCAATCTGGCTGTGCTGTCACTGGCTCCAGCATGTGACGATCAACTGGTCCCACTCAATGATTGATGGCCGAGGCCCGCCGATCGGTGG
Organism: Rana kukunoris; assembly: GCA_029574335.1. Lineage (NCBI taxonomy): Eukaryota > Metazoa > Chordata > Amphibia > Anura > Ranidae > Rana > Rana kukunoris. The sequence continues at coordinate 6,321 of JAJQKJ010001848.1, forward strand.
AGCGAATATAAACAACACAGATCTCTCTCTCTCTCTACTGTCTGCCTGCAAAGCAAGGAATAAAAATCCTCACAACCCATAGTATAAAAGTACCACATAGTACACACTTTACATATTAATAGGCACATAGTTAACCCTTCGATAACCCCTTTCTATCCAGTGTCATAGTACAGTACAGTGTATATATTAGCACTGATCACTGTATTAGTGTCACTGGAGATGTCAGTGTCAGTCAGTCAGTGTCAGATTGCCAGCCGTCCGGGGCCGTCTTTAATATGGATTTAACCATGGGCAAACATTTTCTTGGCCCCCCCATGCACTTTCACTCTACATCTGCTCTGAGACATACAATAAATAGCAGCTAGACTCAAAATCAGTTTACTGAATAAGATCAGACAGTGCTTACGATTGGTTGCTAGAGGTTACAGCATATCATTACCAATTACTGACTGGTTGCTAGAGGTTAAACACACATTATGGCTCACACGTTAGTTGCTAGAGGTTACAGCACATGATTTCTGCTTGTTGATTGGTTGCTACAGATTACTGTACATCAATACTGCCCTGATTGGTTGCTAGAGGTTTCTGCAATCATCTCCTCACTGCCTGCACACCATGGACTGGAGTGGTGAGGGGACCCATCAATAGACAGGCAACTCCCAGGGATCCTAGAACTCCTGGGATCAGTAGTAGTGCTAAGAGGGGAGGGTGTGATCAATGGCAATGCAGATTTTTTCCTTACCTCTGTATATCCCCTCCTTGCTCACCTGTGCACCCCAAACTGTAATTCCTTCTCTGCCTACCTCTGCACACCCCACAATACCCCCCCCCCCCCACAAATTTGCTTAACTTTGCAGAACAGGCTGATGTTAGGCTTAATGACCACAGTAACTTTGGGCAGGACTTTCAAGCATGTCCCTTTATCTCCCCAGTGGGCAGCATTCAATATAGGTGATGGTGGACCTTGGGGGGTGCATGGTATACATATGAATGGCGCTTCTATTTACATATGAATGCCATCGGTCTGTGGCCATTTACATATTAATGCCACCGCTAATGACATATCAATGGCAGTTTATTTACATGTAAACACAGGGTTTGCAGGTGAGTCCATCCGACACAACAAAAATAGGGTAGAACTTGGCAGCATTAGCAGCAGCACTTCACATTGAGATTTTAGGACACAGCATGGGACTAAAACCTCAAGGGACAAGGGAATTTAAACCAGGATAGTTGGCAAGTATGAGGCAGCTGCTTTGGGCCCCACAACAATGACAGGGCTCAGGGAGCTTCCCTTTTGCCCTGCCTTAAAGACAGCTCTGCCAGCCTGCTATAAGTCGATAATCTGCTGATATTTCTAGTATAAAAAAATCCAGTATATATACCCTCATTTGTAGACACTATGGCCCGGATTCACATACATTGGCGCATATACTGTATATGCTGGTGTAGCGTATCTCTTTTACACTACCCTGACGCAAAGCAGAGAGGCAAGCATGGAATTCACAAGGCAAATGCGCCCAACGTTGCACCGGCTTAACGTAATTTCGTAAGCGTAAGCCAGCCTAAGTGGAAGTGGGTGTGACCCTATGCAAATGATGGTCCGAGCGTGGTACAATGCTTTACGCCTGGCGTATCATGAACGGCGCATGCGCCGTGACGTGAACGTATGTCCCGTGCCCCTCTGCGCATGCTCACAACTACGCCCGGCGTAACCCCTAAGATACGCCTACGCCGAGAGCATCCACCAGCATCCGTAGTGCAAGTACTTTTGCAATCTGAGCGATGTCTGCTCCAGAGAGGGAGAGGAGGAAAAAAAATTCAGCTGAGGAGAGGGCCATTCTGTTCTCTGCCATCTCCAGGTATGATGTGTACCTCCATGGTTCTCATAGTCGCTTGACCAGTAAGGCCAGGGAGGCAGAGATCCACCAGGAGGTCACCCTGGAGGTCAATGCCCTTGGGCACGAGAGAAGGACCCCTAAGGACATAGCGGAAAAAATAAATGACCTGCATGACGAGAGAAGATGGCCAAGGTGAAGAGGCACCTCAGGGGCACGGGAGGCGGACCAGCCAGTAATATCAGGCTGACTGCCGATGAGGAGGTGATTGCCCAATGTCTGGAGCGGGAGCAAGTGGAGGGCCTGGAGGGCTTTGACTCCGGTGAACAGGCCTTGAGGACAGGTAAGTTGTTTTGTTTTCCCCATATCGGTGTGTAGCATGTAAGGGGGTGCAAGGGAACATGTGACAAGTGTGTGGGTCCACCAACATGTGAATGCTTTGTGTCATTCACAGATGTGCTGGAGGGAGCGGGCCCATCGTCTGCTGCTGGACGACCCATGCCATTCCCAGAGGAGAGTGCCCACACCTCTCTAGAGGTTGTTGAGGAGGAGCATGGTGATCTGGAGGAATGTGTCTACTCCAGGAGGAGAACATTCATCACTGAACCCTCCCAACCTCCACCCCCTTCAGGGTAAGCCCCTCAGGGTCCACCCCCATCAGGGAGGCTCCTCAGGGTCTACATCCATCAGGGGAACCCCTCCTGGTCCACCCAATCCAGGGGAACCCCCTCCTGGTCCACCACATCTAGGGGAACCCTCCCGGTCTACCCCGTCCGGACGGGCACAAGCCTCTCCACCTCCCAGGAAGGTGAATAGAAAAACAATGGGAGCGCCAGATGCGTCCAGCGTAAATATGCGCCTACTCTACGCCGGCGTAGGAAAGTTACGTCGGTGGGATGAAGCCTGATTTTAGGTGTATTTTAGTTTGTGGGTCCGGCGCATAGATACGACGGCGCATATTTACACTTACACGGCTCATCTCGAGATACGTCGGCGTAAGTGCTTTGTGAATCCGGGCCTATAACTTTCATGCAAACCAATTAATATACATTATTGTTTTTTTATTTTTTTTTTTTACCAAAGACATGTAGCAGAATACATTTTAGCATAAATTTATGAATTTTATTTTTCTATTGGATATGTTTTATGGTAAAAAGTAAAACATTTTATATTTTTTTTTTCACAAAATGTTTGGTCTTTTTTTGTTCATGGCTCAAAAGAAAAAAGAGTGGTGATCAAATACCCCCAAAAGAAATCTCTATTTGTGTGAAAATAATTACAGGTTTCAGTGTTGCGTGACTGTGCAATTGCAGTTAACCACTTTGCTGGTCAAAGACCGGGCCACTTTGTTGTAATTCGGCACTGCGTCGCTTTAACTGACAATTGCGTCCTTTTTTCCCCATAAATAGAGCTTTCTTTTGGCGGTATTTGATCACCTCTGTGGTTTTTATTTTTTGCACTGTAAACAAAAATAGAGCGACAATTTTGAAAAAAAATAATATTTTTTACTTTTGCTATAATAAATATCCCAAAAAATAAATATTTTTTTTCTCAGTTTAGGCCCACGTATTCTTCTACATATTTTTGGTAAAAAAAAAATCGCAATAAGCGTTTGCGCAAAAAGTTATAGCATCTACAAAATAGGGGATAGTTTTATGGCATTCTTATTAATATTTTTTTTTACTAGTAATGGCGGTGATCAGCGATTTTTATTGTGACTGTGACATTATGGGGGACACATAGGACACTTTTGACACATATTTGGGACCATTGTAATTTTTACAGCGATCAGTGCTATAAAAATGCACTAATTACTGTGAAAATTACACTGGCAGTGAAGGGATTAACCACTAGGTGGGCTGTGATGGGGTTAAGTGTGCCCTAGTGAGTGATTCTACTGTAAGGGGGGTGGGCTGTGTGTGACAAGACAGTAATCACTGCTTCCGATTACAGGAAGAGGTGATTAGTGTCATTGTAACTAGGCAGAGCGGGGAGATGCTTGTTTACCATCAGCATCCTCATCCTCACCGTGAGACGTTTACGGTATCCCAGGCGGCGATTGAGTCTGCGTGACCCGCGGTCCACAATACCACAATGCTGCTTCCTTAAAGGGGATGTATATGTACGTCCTTGTGCCCAGGAGTGCCATTCTGTCGACGTATAAATGCGTGCGGGGTTGGCAAGTGGTTAAAGTAGCGCAGTGCCTAATAGCAAAAAATGACCTGGTCATGAAGGGAGTAAAATCTTGGCGGAGATGAGATGGTGAATGGGAAAATATAGTAGTAGCTACCTAAACTAATATATGAATAATTTTATTAATAAACAATACCTACTGGGATGTGTTTCTGCGCTTATTAGAGTAAATTTTACCAGTGCCAGGTGAGATTCTTATTAAAATCTGTTGTGCATAGATCTTTAAAGCGGGGTTTCGGGCATAATTTTTTTTTGCAAGCTAAAATTAATCACATTAAATAGTCCCTAAAACATATTAGCTCCCCAATCATTCCAGAAATCATTGCAAACACTTGCCTTATATCCTCCAGCTCATGTTGTGGCCGTATCCATCATATGTGTGGGCATGTGAAACCCAGTTACTTTTTCTTCCTGGTTTTCAGTGAGAGGTGCATGCTGGATGATTTTTAGGCACAGTAATGCCCAGAGACTCCTAGGAATGAGTGTCATCATTTACCAGGAGGCAATGGGGTCTTAGGACAGGAAGTTGATCCACCTAGGACCAGGAACTAGGCAGATTATGAAAATGCCTAGTAACAGCCAGATAGAAGTGAGTACATTTTTTTTTTTTACATTAAGTCAATCTGTTAATATAAAGTACATTTTTAGGGTGGAATCTCTGCTTTAACCCACACCGGTGGCTATGCCCACTTTTTTTCCCACCGCACACTATCCCTACCACATTCTACCCTTTTAAAATTGTCCCTCTTTGTCTAGTTAAAACAATTATTAAATTAAGTAAACAAGTAAATGTTATTGTTATAATAAATTGGGTTTACAATAAGCAGATAAATCAGGGGGTGTTCTCATACATAAAATCTATAAATATATATGTGTGTGTGTATATATATAATATATATATTTAATAACAAATAGGTGCTTTTGGTGATTCATAACATAAGATAAAAGACAATGGTACAATAGTTCTGCATACACAGTATTGTAGGTCCCTCTAGTGGACAAAAAACATATGACATGCCATTCTCATTGAAAAAATTTAGTGCCACTAAAGTAAAAAAATGTTTTAACAACTGCTTGCCGACTGCGTGCCGTCGTTTTACGGCGGCAGGTCGGCTCTCCTGGGCGAGAGCCCGTAGCTCTACGTCGGCAGTTTAGTGGGCAATTAGGGGGCGCCTGCGCACCGCCCGGCGGCGGCGCACGCACCCCCGCTCGCCCCTGAGTCCCGTGCGCGTGGTACAGAGCGAGGACCGGGAGCTATGTGTGTAAACACACAGCTCCCGGTCTGTCAGGGGAGAAATGCTGATCTTCTGTTCATACAATGTATGAACAGAAGATCAGTGATTTCCCCTAGTGAGTACACCCCCCCATACAGTTGGAAAACACCAGGAACCTACTTTAACCCCTTCTTGCCCCCTTTACTGCCAATTGCATTTTTATAGTAATTCAATGCATTTTATATAGCACCGATCGCAATGGTCCCAAAAATGTGTCAAAAGTGTCCGAGTAGTGTTCGCCGCCATTATTAGTAAAAAAAAATAATAAAAGTGCCATAAAACTACCCCCTATTTTTGTAAACGCTATAACTTTTGCGAAAACAAATCAATAAACGCTTATTGCGATTATTTTTTTTACGAAAAATATGTAGAAGAATACGATCGGCATTTTTTTCAAAATAGTCGCTCTATTTTTGTTTATAGCGCAAAAATTAAAGAAAACGCAGAGATGATCAAATACCACCAAAAGAAAGCTCTATTTGTGGGGAAAAAAGGACGCCAATTTTGATTGGGAGCCACGTCAGCCCGACGGCAATTGTCAGTTAAAGCAACGGAGTGCCGAATCACAAAAAGTGCTCTGGTCATTGGGCAGCAATATGTCTGGGGGTTAAGTGGTTAGAACAAAACAACAAACATGTTATACTTACCTGCTCTGTGAAGTGGTATTGCAAAGAGTGGCCCTGACCCTCCACTTTGGGGTCCCTGGAGGTGATCTTGGCTCCTCCTTATCTTTTGAGGGACACAAAGGTCCAGATCCACAAAGCACTTATGCCGGCGTATCTCGAGATGCGCGGCGTAAGTGTATTTTTGCGCCGGCGTAATATGCGCCATATCCACAGAACTAGATACGCCTGAAAAAATAGGCTTCTTCCGACCAACGTAAACTTTCCTACGCCGGCGTAGCTTGGGCGCATATATACGCTGGACGCATCTGGCGCGCCCATTGATTTTCTATTTAAATATGCAAATGAGGGAGATACAGCGATCCACGAATGTACGTGCGCCCAGCGCAGGCTACGCGCAGTGCGCGTAAGTTCAACGTCCTGCTTAAAGTTACCCCTCCTAAGCAGGGGTAAGTCAGCGCAGACGTGCACAGGTCAGCCGGAGAGCAGCTGCAGCAGCACCGTTATGGACGTGCTGAGCAACCACACTTGCAGGACAACAATCTGTATGCCAACATGCCAGGGGCATCCATGGTCATAGCACATACTAGTGCATTCACAGGGCGTAGAAGGAGGAGGGCACGGGAGAGGATATACCGAACGTGCCTGAACGTATTTGGCATGGGTGATTTGGAGGTGTATCGCATTTTCAGATTCAGCCCTGAAGCATCCTGGAATTAGCCACAAGCCCTGCATGATGAAATCACCAGCCAGAAAGATCGCTCACATGCACTGCAGCCACTGGTCAAGGTACTGGCAACACTCCATTTTCTTGCCAGTGGTTCGTTCCAGCGTACAAGTGGAGTCGTGGCTGGGATGGCACAATCCACCATGAGCAGATGTGTGCACCAGGTTGTCCCTGCAATCTCACACGCATGTCCCACCACATCATCAGACCCACCCATGAGCATCTGCGGGCAGAAGGCAATGCAGGATTTCTACAGAATTGCCGGATTCCCACGCACCGTGGGGCCATTGATTGCACACATGTGGCACTACAAGCCCCCCCCCCCCCGTGCCACAGAGCATATGTACCGCAATCGTAAGCATTGGCATTCCATCAACGTACAGGTGATAGCCGATGCCCAATGTCTCATATGGCACGTCCGTGACAAACACCCCGGGGCCAGCCACGACAGCTACTTATACCGTCAAAGCAACATCCCAACAGAATTCAAACAGAACGTGTACAAGGACAGCTGCTGGTTGGTGAGTGACATGGGAGTCAGGCATGACTGTCCGCCCATGATGCAGACATCACGAGGGGCACATGCACGGCTAACATCCTCCTGTCTTTTCCCTTTCAGGTAACTCGGCATATGCACTTGGGCCCCATCTCATGACTCCATAGCGAAATCCCCAAACCAGGAGGAGAGAGAAGATACAATGAAAGCACACATACGTACCGTGCAGTGGTGGAGCGCACATTTGGCATCCTGAAGTCCCGTTTTCCGATGCCTGGATAAGTCCGGGGGGACCCTGTTGTATTCCCCAAACTTTGTGTGCCAGATCATCGGTGCATGTTGTGTACTGCACAACTACGCCGTGAGAAAGGGCCTGCAGATTGACATATGTGATGACCTGACCCCCGAGCATAAAGATGCGCCGATGTACGTGAATCTGGGCCAAAATGCTTTTAACTTAATGCAAAACAATGCATTAAAGTAAAAAAACTTTTTTTAGATTTAGTAACACTTTAAGCTGACAGATATTTTTATTTAAGCATTCATTAAAAATATTAACCACTTGTCATCTGACTGCCCATCTGCTCAAATGACGGCGGGCAGATGACTCCATTATCCTGACATCACGTCATATGACGTGATGTCCCTTTAAAGCCGCGGGCGGGCGCGCGTGCGTCGCCGGCGGGCGCCGGCGCGCGCACCCGCGGGCAGCGGGGCCGCTATGCGGGGATCCGTGCGAGTGCGGCGACAACGATCGCCGCCGGGCACACGCGATTGCTCAGTAACTGAGCGGGGACGTGGAGCTCTGTATGTAAACACAGAGCTGCACGTCCCTGTCAGGGAGAGAGGAGATCGATTGTGTCCCTTGTACATAGGACAACAATTTCGCGTCACCTCCCAGTCACACCCCCCCTCCCCCCACAGTTTAGAACACTCATAGGGACACACATTTAACCCCTTCCCCGCCCCCTAGTGGTTAACCCCTTCACTGCCAGTCACATTTATACAGTAATCAATGCATATTTATAGCATTGTTCACTGTATAAATGTAAATGGTCCCAAAAATGTCAGAAAAGTGTCCGAAATGTCCGCCATAACGTCGCAGTCCCAATAAAAAAATCGCAGATCGCGCCATTAATAGTAAAAAAAAAAAAAAATGGCATAAACTATCCCCTATTTTGTAAACGCTATAAATTTTGCACAAACCAATCGATAAACGCTTATTGCATTTTTTTTTACCAAAAATATGTAGAAGAATAAGTATCGGCCTAAAAATATTTTTTTTATATATTTTTGGGGTTATTTATTATAGCAAAAGGAAAAAATATTGCATTTTTTAAAAATTGATGCTCTATTTTTGTTTATAGCGCAAAAATAAAAAAGCAGAGGTGATCAAATACCACAAAAAGAAAGCTCTATTTGTGGGAAAAAAAGGACGCCAATTTTGTTTGGGAGCCACGTCGCACGACCGCGCAATTGTCATTAAGCGACGCAGTGCCGGAACTTATATTTTGTCTGGGCAGGAAGGGGGTGTAGGTGCACAGTAGGCAAGTGGTTAATTCAAAAAAAACAGCAGTGACTTTTTCCTAAATGCAATAAATTACTGGATAAATTCTGTTAGGAACTTGCGGCAAAGCAACAAGGCTGGGTTCAGCCTCTCCCAGGTGCAATCGAACATCCTAGGTTGCTAATGCACCATAAAGGTGGGGAGCCCTTCTGGTGGTCCTTTGGGGCTGAGGAGTTCTCTAACTAGAGGCGTCAGAACCTCATGTGGTGCACCTGAGCTGGTGTTTGGCTGCTGGAGTCCACGCTGAATGTGTTTCTCTGCACACCTAAGCCGAATCCTGGTGCTGGAGCTAGTGCTGCCTTTTCTTTTCTCCCACAGGTTTGTGCTTTCCTTTTTTGTTTTCCTCTCTTGCCTCTACCTTAGGCTTCATCAATTTTTTTCTTTAGTAGGAGTGATTTGGGTCTTTTCTTTTGTCTGCATTTTTCATCCTTTCATCTGTGGCTTTTCTATAACCTGACTTCCTGTGTGCCAATGGGCATAGATTTATTATATATACATAGGGGCTGATTTACCAAGGCAGGAGTAACAGCCGTTTTGTCATTTTACTAAGGAAAGAAATGCGCTGCTATAGCAGCACATTTCTTTATTTACTAAAATGCCTAGTACGCCCAGGAGAGGGCGCATTCTGCGCCTCTATAGACCTGGCGCACAGCATTTAGAAATGTAAATAGAAGGGATTTGGGTGGGAGTTTATTAGGGGGGGTGTGGGTGATGTGGGGAAGTGTAGTGACATGTGTTTGTTTAACATTTACGGCTGAATTGAAAGTGAAAGTGATTTTGTGAAAACATCGCCGTACGCCGGCACAGTACGCCTAAACCTCGGCTCGGAGGTTTATTTGATACTGGCGTGGTCGGCAATTTCGGAGATTCACGCAAGCTGCTTCACTACGCTGGTAAAATGTTGGTAAATACCAAGCGGCGTAGCTGTATTTGCGCGGCTTGAAGCAGCGCACGTGAATCCCCGACCTGTTTTCAGCTTACGCTGACAATGAAGGGGAACTCCGCACCAAATCTTCAACAAAAAAAATGGCGTGGATTCCCCCCCTCCAGGGGAACATTAGGCCCTTAGGCTTGGTCTGGAACGTAAGGGGTTAAACCTACGCGGAAAAAACAGCGAGGGGTTCCCCTCAGATCAAGACCAAGCCCTTATCCAAGCACGCAGTTGGCGGACAGGAATGGGGGTGTGGACGAGCGAGCGCCCCCCCACCACCTGAGCTGTACCAGACCGCATGCCCTCAACATGGGGGAGTGTGTGCTTTGGGGCAGGCACTGCCCCCCCCACCCCAAAGCACTCTCGTCCCCATGTCGATAGGGACAAGGGCCTCTTCCCGACAACCCTTGCCGTTGGTTGTCGGGGTATGCGGGCGGGGGCTTATCGGAATCTGGGAGCCACCTTTGATAAGGTGGCCCCCAGATGCCGGCCGACCCCACCCTATCGTACCCCTACCCATTCACCTGCCTGGGGGGAAATTGTAAAGTAAAAAAAAAACACACCACACAGATTATTAAAATAATTTATTATTCAGCTGGGGGGTCTTCTGCGGGGCCCCCCCTTCTTCTTTAAGCTCTTTTACAAGGGGGGTGTAGGCCCGGTCTTTCTCTCTTCCGCCGGGGGCCCTGGGCATCGCCGTTTTCTGCCGGGGGGGGCGCCACCCCCGGGCTTCTCTGATGCCTTCCGCCAAGGCCCCCCATCCCTTTAAGCTCTTTTAGATTCGGGGGCGGGCTTCGTAGTTTTCTGCAGGGTGTGTTCGCCACCCCCCGGTCTTCTCTGGTGCCTTCCGCCGGGGCCCTGGGCTTTCCTCGTTTTCTGCCGGTGGGTGCACCACCCCCCGGTGTATTTTTATCTGCTGTCTTGTCTGTTGCCTGTGGCGCACCTCCCGGCAGAAGATACGAAGCCCGCTGCCCCCCCATCTAAAAGAGGTTAAAGAGATGGGGGGCCCGGCGGAAGGCACCCGGAGAAGACCGGGGGTGGCGCCCCCGGCAGAAAACGGCGAAGCCCGTGACCCCCCCGAATGTAAAAAGTGCTTAAAGGGGTGGGGGGGGCCCAGTGGAAGGCACCGAAGAAGCCTGGCAGAAAACGGCGAAGCCCAGGGCCCGGCGGAAGAGAGAAGGCCGGGCCTAAAACCCCTTGTAAAAGACCTTAAAGAAGAAAGGGGTTGCCCCCCCAGCTGACTAAAAAATTATTTTAATAATCTGTGTGGTGTGTTTTTTTTAACTTTACATTTTCCCCCAGGTGAATGGGTAGGGGTACGATGTACCCCGACAAACAATGGCCAGGGTTGTCGGGAAGAGGCCCTTATCCCTTTCGACATGGGGACAAGAGTGCTTTGGGGTGGGGGAGGCAGTGCCCCTGAACCAAAACACACACTCCATGTTGAGCGCATGCGGTCTGGTACGGCTAAGGAGGGGGGGGCGCTTGCTCATCCCCACCCCATTCCTGTCCGGCCAGACTGCGTGCTTGGATAAGGTTTGGTCTGGATCTTGGGGGACCCCCACGCCATTTTTTTTTATTTGTTCTGGAGTTCCCATTCATTGTCAGAGTCCCCCGCTCGCCCCTGGTTCCGACACGGGTGCCGGCGGGGGCGCGATCATTGATTATCGTTTAAAGAGCGAGAACGGGAATTGTGAGTGTAAACACACAGCTCCCGGTCCTGTCAGGGGGAGAAATGCCTGATAGTCTGTTCATACAATGTATGAACAGCGATGTCAGTCCCACCCCCCTTCAGTTTAGGAATACACCCAGGGAACATAATTAACTCCTCCTCGCCCCTAGTGTTAACCCCTTCCCGGCCAGTGGCATTTTTATAGTAAGCAATCCTTTTTATAGCATTGGTCGCTATAAAAATGCCAATTGGTCCCAAAAATGTGTCCGATGTGTCCGCCATAATGTCGCAGTACTGATAAAAATCGCTGATCGCACCATTACTAGTAAAAAAAAGATATTAATAAAAATGCATAACGTACCCTATTTTGTAGATGCTATAACTTTTGCGCAAACCAATCAATAATGCTTATTGTGATTTTTTGGAACCCAAAAATATGTAGAAGAATACATATCGGCCTAAACTGAGGGAAAAAAACATTTTTTTTAAATATATTTTTGGGGATATTTATTATAGCAAAAAGTAAAAAATATATATTTTTTTTTAATTGTCGCTCTAATTTTTTGTTTTAGTGCAAAAAAAAGTGATCAAGTACCACCTAAAGAAAGCTCAATTTGTGGGAAAAAAAAGGTCACCAATTTTGTTTGGGAACACGTCACACGACCGCACCTCTCCACTGCTATAGGACCCCCCTACCCATAAATTTGAGCTCACTCCATGCACTGTGTTCCTTTTTTGTCCTCCTCACATGGACCATCATCATGCGATTCTGTGCATTCAGGATTTCTGTCCAGTCGGTTCCATTTGCTGCGGTGCGCCCAGGGCCCAGCTAAGAGCGGGCGAGTGGTTTCATACAGTTTGTTACACCTATGGTGGAAGGGATGTGGCCCAGTGTACCAGAATGGACGTGGAGCTGGCTGGCTGGCAAGGTCTGAAGAAATCAACTATTTTCCTTTCCATGGCAGCGTTTTGTGTGTATGTCCGTCTATAATTGTTTTTTTTTTTTTTTTATTGCTGTATGCCATATTGTCTATTTTTTTCCTGGTACATGTGGAATGCTTTTGCGTTCCAGGATGCCTCTCTCTTCCTGGTCCGTGGGTCGCCGTACATCCGCGCATTCGTGAAGCCGCGGTGAAACAGAGGCTTGGTTCTCGTGCATGCGCTAGTGCGGTGGAGGGGTCAGAGGCCGCACAGGCGCAGCTGTTGGGCGGTCTTCTCGGCGCATGCGCGCGATGAGATCGGCCGTGACGTCATTCCGGCAGGGGATTTAAACCGCTGAAGAGCCCTATACAGGTGGATAACTTGTTGGGCAATAGTGGCGGCATCCCGGAGCCTCTACCTCACTTGGGCAAAGGTAAGCCCTGTCGTTTGGGAGTGTGCAAATGAGTCTCTTAAAGGGGACATTTAAAATATATATATATATATATATATATATATATAATATATATATATATTTTTTTTTTTTGGGGTCTGTGTATTTTAATTTATTTTTTTTTTTTATATACTTCCTTAGCCCTAAGTGGTGTCTTTTGATTCCTGTTTTTAGGTATGTGGGGAGGGGGGTAGGGGGTTGAGGAATAATCAGTTTTTCAATTGGTGGTTGCTAACGGTGTTTTACTGGTTACCTTCCTTCCCCTCCCTCTGTCTGTACTGTTTTCATTGCAGCCCGCTGAATCTGTTTATCGGTCACAAGACAGGACCTTGCCAGGCCACAGCACCATCATCATTCATCTTCCAGGTCCAGACTCCAGACGGGACAACCCGTCTGGGTCCCGCCATCAAGGGGGACACTCACATTCCCCCTCTAAATATAGGAGATGTTCCATTCCCTCCTCTAGTCACCGCTACCACCACGGCAATAGTCGCTCTGACAATAGAGCATGCCTGGGGGATGTAAAATTAGAATCCCGGAGGGCAAATCACTAACGACCCATGTTATGCCGGAGCGGTCGGTGAGAAAGAGACGGAAAAAACAAAATCATGGTCTCTTGTTAAGCGTGTGTGCAACAGTCTATGAAGGAATTAGACACCCCCACACGAGGAGCCAGTCCACCACCTGACGAGGCCAAGAGGAACCCAGCCAATTCCAGCCTCATGATGCCTCTCATGATTCCTCGCACAGCGAGATGGAGGGAGATGATTATTCTGTGGGTTTCGACTACGCTTTTGTCTCCCACTAATCAAGGCGGTCAAGGAGACCCTAAAATTGGAGGATAGACTGCTGCTCCCCCAGAGAAAACAGAGGAAGCTGTTCAAACAACTAGGGAAAAAACTTTCTAACTTTCCACTTCCCTCCAAACTGAAAGATGTTTTTGAGGAAGAATGGAGCAAAGTGGATAAGAAAGTTTCAATGCTGAACAAAACTTCAAAACTCTATCCCTTTAAAGCTGAGGATGTAAAACATCTAGAAAATGCTCCCCTTGTGGATGCAGCAGTAATGCGCCTAGCGAAGCATGTCAGCCTTCCGCTAGAGGATACAGTATCTTTTAAAAGATGGCCTGGAACGCGAAATAGATCAAGATCGCAAAAAGATCTATAACTTGGCTGGAATGGCCTGCAAACAGCCCTGGCACTTGCAGTCACGTCCAAAGCTATGGAGGCCAGGGTTGAAAACGTGGATTCACATTCTGAGGCCGCGTACACACGGCAGAGAACCTCGACGGGTGGAACACATCGTTCCGCCCGTCGAGGTTCTCGCCCGGCCGTCAGATTCGGCGACCAGCCCATCGGGAAGGGCGACGAGCCATTCATCCCGACGGGCCGTCGAGCAAATAGAGAACCTGCTCTCTATTTCGGCTCGACGGCATTCCCGACGGGATGCTCGCCGAATCCGTACACACGGCCGAGGTTCTCGGCAGAATCAGGATGGTTCTCGCTGGTTTCTGCCAAGAACCTCGGCCGTGTGTATGGGGCTTCAGAGGAGTGTCAGAAGATCTAGCTCAAGGATTGGCAGTACAAGAGCTTAAACTGGCGGTTGCCTTTTTGGGGGAGGCATCGATTGACCTCATTCACCTGCTGGCCAGATCGATGTTGTCTTCAGTCACGGCCAAACGGGCTTTGTGGTTGCGTCCCTGGCTTGCTGACCCAGCTTCTAAGCAGGCATGGTGTAAAATTCCCTTTGAGGGGGTCATCCTTGTTCGGTAACAAATTGGATAATGCTATTTCTAAGGCCACAGGCGGGAAGTCGGGGTTCCCCCCCAGGACAAGCAGCAGTTTAACCAAAAAAGGCCTCAGCGTGGGCGCAGAACAGAGCGCTTGAGGGAAGCACGCTCCTATAAACCCGGACGGTATTTCAGCAGAAGCTGGAACTGGAATAGATGACAGTCTTCCTTTCAGAAGTCCGCCAAGAAACAGACACCTGGTGGACGCGAGCCAACAAAATCTCCGGCACGTCTGGGTGGCCTCGATCTTAGATTTTTGGACCATCAAAACGGTCTCCACAGGCCACACTTGCTCCTTCACCAAGATCCTTCCCACAGACCAATGTCCACGACACTACCACGATCGGAAGAAAAACGTCAAGTTCTACTGTCATACGTAAACGCTCTGAAAAATCAAGGAGCAGTGGTGCCCGTACCGAAGAGCGAGGAATTCCAGGGGGGTATACTCCCCTCTTTTTCTAGTGCAAAAAAAGAATGGCTCTTGGCGCCCGGTGATAGACCTTACGTTCCTCAACAAATTCATAATGCACCAGAAATTTAAAATGGAATCACTTTCGACCATCCAGAAAATAGTCCAACCAGGCGACTGGTTAATTTCAATAGATTTAAAGGACGCGTACTTTCATGTTCCAGTGGCGGAAGTGTTCCACAAATATCTTCGGTTCCAGGTCGGACAAGAGCACTTACAGTTTATATGTTTTCCGTTCAGATTGACGACCTCTCCAAGAGTCTTTTTAAAGGTCCTGTTTGCAGTAGTGTCTCTTATCAGAACAAAAGGGGTACAACTGTACCACTACCTGGACGACCTTTTAGTACTATCTTAAGACAGGCAACAACTTCTAGTTCACAAGGAACAAGTGATTTCCACACTATTGGATTTTGGATGGCTCCTAAACCGAGAGAAAAGCCAGCTAGAACTGACCCAGTGCCTAATCTACCTCGGAGCCCAGTTCAACACCATAGAGAACTTCGTAGTGCCTAAAGATAATCGGCACAATGGTGGCCACAGCCCCTATGGTCAAATGGGCAATGTGGAGGCTTCCAAGCGGGCTTCCTTCAGCAATAGAGGTCGGAAGACATCAGTGGCGTAACCAGAGTTATGGGCGCCCGGGGCGTAATTTTTTTTCGCCCCCCCCCCCTTTATATAAACATCCACGTATATATGTGCGTAAACGTGTGGGACTTAAACATTTGAGCTTTTTTTAAACTTTTTTATATTTACTTATTTTGTTTTCACTCTTTTTATGTTTTTTTTACACTTTATGTCATTGCTATTACATAGGGGGATAAAAATCCCCCTATATAATAGCACAGGTACACTGACAGGTCCTCTTTATGGAGACATTAGGGGTCTCTAGGACCCCTAATGTCACCTGGGGACCCCAAAAGAAGCTGATGAAGCACAGATCCGCTTCTTCTCTCTGGCTATAGCAGCCAGGTGACTGACAGGTGAATGCGGATGTAATCCACATCACTTCTGCATTCACAGCCTGGAGGGAGATCAGCAAGGAGGAAGATGCTGGTCTCCCTCCCATGTTACCTCCTGACACCCTCTCGAGCCGGTCCCAGGCCGAAGATGGGGCAGCGGATCCCGGGATTGAAGGTGAGGGGTCAGGAGAGGGGGCGGCGGCAGTACTGGAGGGGGTAGGGGGGCACGCAGCCAGCACATATACACACTTGGCAGGCTATAGAGCCGCCGATCGTGTATATGTGAAAGTTCAACCGGTAATGGCACTGACCCTGACCCCTACACTGACCCTGACCCCTACACTGACCCTGACCCCGCTCCATGTCTGGTGTCAGATGCTGCAACTCCCTCCATGCTCCCATCTCCACACAGCGCCGTTACGCCGTACCACAGAGCGGAGGGGAAGACAGCGGCCATGGCAGCTTACACTTCCAGTGCCTGTCTCCCGCCGCCATGTTCAGAGTTTCCCGGCGCACTGTGATTGGGCGTATGGCGTCATGTGCGGAGGCGGGACTTCCAGCCCCACGCCTCACATGACCCCCATATGCCCAATCACGGAGCGCTGGACATCAAACATGGTGGCTGCCTGGCCGGTCTGCACATCCGCGTCGGTGACACGGAAATTGAAAAATAAGGAGGTGGCACGGAAAGTCGCCCCCCTAAATGTCGCGCCCGGTGCAACAGCACCCCCTGCCCCCCCCTTGCTACGCCAGTGGAAGACATGAGTCAGTGGATTCGGATCACTCAGTTGATGAAGTACAGTCTCCTTTGGTGGCTCCAACACAAAAACCTGTTGACATGCCACTCTCTTGTTCCCATCCAATGGGTGCCTGTTACTTCCGATGCCAGAAATGCGGGCTGGGAGGCCCACTGTGGCCAAGAACTGGCACAAGGTAAGTGGGATGCTCGGCTCCACATTTCAGGTTTAAACGTTCTGGAGCTTCGTGCAGCATGGTGTGCCCTTTAATCTTTATCCCATCTCCTGAAAGGGAAATCAGTCCTACTCAAGATGGACAACACCACAGCTGTGGAGTACGTGAAGAGACAAGGGGGCACTCGGAGTTCCGCTCTTCTCCAAGAGGTCGAGCCCATCATGACCTGGGCTCAAAGGAACCTGCTCAATCTGTCAGCAGTCTTCATTCCAGGGGAGCAGAACATTCAAGCGGACTTCCTGTCTCGCAACAGTCAATCTTCAAGTGGATCCTATCGTTGGGAATCGATCTCGAGGTGGATCTGTTTGCATCCCCCTGCACTCAACAAATACTACACTCGAGTCCATTGCAGTCATGCTTTCTTGTGGTACATGTGCGTCAGAGGGGGGGCGGGGTCACAGGAACATCAGGCGGCTTCTTCTTCCCTGGACGCTGCGCTTGAAATTGAATTCCCCACTGTATGACACTCCTGTGACCATACCCCCCTCTGACGCACATGTACCACACGGGGACTTTCTTAGGAGTTTACCCATGGCGTCAGAGGGGGCGGGGTCACAGGAGCGTCACACGGCGCGGAATTCAATTTCAAGTGCAGCGTCCGGGGAAGAAGAAGATGCGGGACGAGAAGGCCGGTGGAAGGAGAGGAAGATGGAAGAATACGCCGGTCAAGATGCGGATGAGAAGACCCAAGAAAGAAGCAGAGGAAGAAGAAGATGGAGGAAGAAACCCGAATGAAAGAAGGGAAGAAGAAGCGAGGAAAGAAGATATTAATAAAGGACTTGTCAAAAACCGGCTATTGTCATTTTTTACACTTTTGACACTTTTTTTGGTGAAATGGTAGAGGTACAATGTACACCATTACCATTTCACACAGGGAGGGGGCGGGATCTGGGATCCCGCCCGCAGACACCCACAACCACCGGCCAGGGTTGTGGGAATGAGGCCCTTGTCCCCGTTAACATGGGGACAAGGTGCTTTGGGGGGGGGGCGACAATTCATTATAGCCACGAATGAATTTTAAATGCCTTTTTTCCTTCAGAATGTAATTTTGTGCAGGGACAGTTCTAACCACAGGAAACATGTGCTTTTTCACATGCTAAATTTACACCCCCCCTAGGTACGAAATTTAAAGGAATATTTCACTTTTATTGTTTCACTTTAAGCATTATTAAATTCACTGCTCCCGAAATAAACGTCCGTTTTAAAAAAATAAAAAAAAACATTGATACATGTCCCCTAGGGCAGGACTCAGGTTCCCAAACACTTTTTAGAACAAAACTTGCATATTAACCTTTAAAATTAACACTTTTGATTTCTCCCATAGACTTCTATAGGGAGTTTGGCGGCGGCTTTACATATTAATTGCATTGCGCCCTGTGCTACGCCGGTTCATGCACCTAATTAAGGATTCATCTGGAGTACTAATTAAAGGATCACTAAACAAAAACATTTGATTTCATGTCCTCATTGTCCTTTTTTGCTTTGAAGCAGCTGTAATCCTTTGCTGAAATCCTCACTTCCTGGTTGTCCGGCTCCATAGTAAATATCTCATGGCAGACTCTGCACTGTGGTCCAAGCCATGCTCGTCCCTGTTCTCTGAACTACAGCACTGCGTATGACCGTGCAGCAGAGGATTGAAGGGGGTGTGAGCATTGTGTGGCTAAGACCAGAGTACCTCCTCTCTTTCAATAAGTTTTGTTTCCTGACGTATTCATGGCAGCACACATTGGGTTGTGACTCCGCCCCCACAACCTGACAGGATTGGTTAGCTATAAATTTGAAGGGGAGACGCCCCGCATCATTCTCTTTTTTTTATCCTCACCTGACAAGATTGGACGAACAAGCAAGAAGCATGCCTCTTACCGCAAATCGCCCCAGCAGGTTCAGCCTCTCCTGTTTGGAAGTCCCTCCTGTACAGACTCTAAATGAGCTTTATGGTGGGAACCCCGTTCTGGTGGTCTCAGGGGCTCTGGAATTATACTGGCATCTGTAGCAAGCTTTAAAGAAGCTTCAAATCTCGCAGTGGCCCCCACTTTCGCTCTGTCTTTCCTTCCAGTGCAGTGTGTGCTTCCACAAAGGTATTTGTATCATTACATTTACCACCTAAGGTTAGTCCGTTTTGTACCTTTGTCTGCCTGTTGTTTTTTTCTCAGCTCTGCTGAGCCCTGTGGTTCCTCTAACACCCCATATTCTTGAGCTCAGTGATGACGCCGCCTGTCTCCTCTGCCCTCTTCCAAAATGGCGCCGGGCGAGCGGGACGCTTCTGCGCATTCACGCGTCATTAAAAAAAAAAGAAGGAAAAAAGAAACAGTCCTATTGCTCTGTAGTTCTGGCTGCAGCCCTGCTGCTCTGCTCTACTCAGAGTGAAGATTGCACCAGGTGTGTGCAGGCATGTCCCAGATCAGCCTGGGCTAATTGATTACACAAAAAGGAACAAATAGGATAGAAGATATAATACATTTATATATTAATTTATAACATACCATAGGAGAAAGTGTATCCATAATTAAACAATTAATATAATCCAAAAAAAAAAAAAGGATAGATATATGTATATAAAATTATTATATTAATTTAATAAATAGAAATGTTGGGGGGAACATATTGTAATGTTTTCCCTTCTCTTTTTTTTCCCCACCTTTTCGGGCTGTTTCTCTGCTATCCTCATGGGGGCCACTGCCCTCGCAGACCACCATCAGCTGACCAGGTATAGAGGCCGTCCAGAAGGTGGTAAGTAGAGGGGAGACAAAAAAGAGAGCCTGGCCACTGACGCTACAGTTTCGGTAGCCCTATCGGGTCAAGAGACGCAAGTTTGCGGCACAGAGGGAGATTCTAGCCATGCTTCCGGCAGAAGGCGCAAGAAGTCGCTCAAGGTTACCCTCTTGATTTCTTCAATCAAGGCATAGCTGCACGCGTCACAGCACTCCCGTCATAGTCGGTCCCACCGCAGACGATTACCTTCATCCCAGACAGAGCTATCTTACCCGCACCACAGCAAATGTTTGCCAAATATGCGGGGCGCCAGCCTTGCCAGGGGAATTGACCTGCCGCTCGTGCTTCATTGAAGTAACCAAGGATTCGGAGGCAAGAGTAGATACTGAGCTCCTAGGAGAATCACCACAGGGATCATATGTGGGCGATCCTTCCCCAAGCACATCGCCTGGCCGTTACGCCAGGCTGCAGTAACCCTCTCTAAGAATGAGGAGTGTGAGCAGGCGTCGGACTGTCTCTTTTTGGTTGAACCATTTGCCCATTCAGTCAAGGAAGCGATCGGCTGGGAGGAGGTTATGGCAGAACTTCTGAAGGTTCAGGAATATTTCCCGGTGCTGAAAAGGGGGTCCTGAATCCTTTCCCTTCATCAAAGAGCTGGAAAACCTCATAAAGGATAAGTGGGGGGATCGCATAAGCGGCCCAGTATGAGCAACAAGTTTGCAGATTGTACCCCCTGTGGGAGTCTAAGATCGATTCTTTGATCAATGCAACTATGGTCGATTCATCTTTAATGCGACTCGCTAGAGACGTTTCTCTACGAATTGAAGACGCAGTTACCTTCCGGGACGCTCTTGATCGTAAAATCAATATAGAACTGAAGAAAGCCTGCTCCACGACAGGAGACGCTTGTAGGCCGGTTATCACCACAGCGGGAGTCGCTAAAACTATTGCTGCATAGGCGGCTAATGTTGAGAATTCCATTCTAGAAGGAGCAGACCAGGGGAAGAAATTCTCCTCCCTGCAGGAAAATTAAGTTGGCTTACGGCTCCTGAGGGGGCGACTTCATGGCTGGGAAGAGCCTTATGGCTGAGACCCTGGATAGCGAAGGCAGCGTCAAAATTAACTGGTGCAAAATTCCATATGGCGGCTCAAGTGTATTCGGCACAAAGATGGACTCGGCCATCTCCAAGGTTACCGGGGGAAAGTCCGGGCTGATTCCCTCCGATAGGAAACCAGAGCCCCAGAAGGGCCCCGCTTACAGGCGTGATCTTCCTGTCAAGTACAGGGATGTTAGATCCTACCGCCCCGGCAGGGAATTTAGGAGGGACTGGAAGACTCGACCCGACCCTCCTTCATGTAGATACAGTAAGCCAATCACAGCTGGGGAACAGAAGTCCTTTTTGAGGGTCCGTCTGCCCACCCAGCTCAGGTGAGCACCAGACTCAAGAGATTCGCTCGGATATGGGCAACTCTTATAACAGATCCATGAACACTATCCTCTATCAAGACCGGTCACAATTGGAAATTCATGGGCACATTGCCAGGGAACACATTCCAGCCTACCAAGTACTTCCGCACCAGAAAGAGAGGGGGTTTTATTCCCCTTTATTTCTGGTACAAAAAAAAATAAAAAAACGGGGATCTACGTCCAGTCTTGGACCTAAAGAAGTTCAACAGACGATCAAAATAGAGGCCCTCAGATTGGAAAAGCCTTCAGTCCATTTTGTTGTCAGTGGACATGGGAGACTGGATGCTATCTCTAGATTTTTCGGACGTTTACCTTCACATCCCAGTTCATCTTACCTTTCAGAGGTCCCTTCGGTTCTCAATCGATCAATCCCATTTCCAATTTTGGTGCCCCCCATTCGGCATCGCCTCAGCACCCAGAGCATTCGGCAAGTCAGTGTGTTCCTAGGGGCAGAATAAAATACCAGGTTGTACCGGGTGCAACTCCCTCAAGAGAGGCTGAAGCCCTTGCTCCAGAAGATACAGAGTCTGCTATCATCCAGACGTCTGTCAGAGCCTGCCTCAGTATCCTGGGGTCCATGTCAGCATCCATACCCTTGATACAGTGGCCCCTGTGGCACATGGGAGTCTTACAGAACTCCTTTCTCAGACAGTGGAATAGAACGTCAATACTCCAAACCATTCACATCCCGAACTGGGTAAAGCAATTAGTATGGTGGTGGACACACCCGTCGGACCTCGGAGACCATTCCAAAAGTTCCCCCAAGTCCAGAAGTAGTAACATCGTACGCCAGCCAGGGGTGATGGGGTCCACACTATCTAGACTGAGTAGCCCAAGGACAGTGGCATTTTCGGGCTCAGGGCATAGTGTCAAATATTTTCGAGCTCAGAGCAGCCTTTCAGGCCCTCCTGGCCATTGCGCCTTTTCTAGAGAGGAAGAGTGTCCTGATCAGGATGGACAACAAGTAGCGGTGTCATGTATCCAGAGACAGGGGGCATCAGGAGTTGCACGCTTCAGGAGGAAGTTCGCCCATAATGGAAGGGGCACAAGTGCACCTGTTAGATCTGTGGGGAGTATGCGTCCCAGCAACACAGAATTCGTTGGCCAACTACCTAAGCCGAGAGACACTTTCAAACAACGAACGGCCCCTGAACCAACAGGTATTCCCCATTCTTACGAAAACTTGTGGAGTACCAGAAGTCGACCTAGCGGCCACGCCAAAGAGCTTCAAGTGTCAGAGGTTCCTGTCCAGAGCCCACTTTCCATTACCTGAAGGGACAAACTGCCTAGTTCTTACATGGAGCTGCGAGCTAGGGTACATTTTTCTTCCAACTTCTCGGATTACAAGATTCCTGTCCCGACTTCGGAAGTCCTCAGCCACGGTTATTGTACTAATACCGTTCCGGCTGGAAAGGCCATGGTTTACGACCCTGCTACAACTAGGTACGCGGCCTCCAATTAATCTTCCAGTAATCTGGGATCTCATACATCAGAGGCAATTCTTCCATCCAGCCCAGAGAAGCTGCATTTGCCAGCTTTGAAGCTGAGAGGTCTAGGTTAGGGGAACTAGGATACTCTCAGGAGGTAATATCAACCTTAGTACAAGCTCTAAGGAGCTCCACTGATGTCACCTATACTAGGATCTGGGATCTGAGGTTCGTGTCATCGCAGCAAAGAGATTGGAATCCCATCTCAAATTCTTGAATTTCTTCAGTCAGGGTTTAACAAGGGCCTGGGCTTGGGTACCCTGAAGGTGCAAGTATCTGCCCTTTCAGCCATGACGGGTACTAGATGGGCTCTTCATCATCTGGTCACTCTGTTCCTCAGGGCCTATGTAAGATCAGACCACCTAGGAGGCCAGCCTTTCCAACAGGGGATCTCTGTGTAGTACTCGAGGCCCTGTCCAATCCACCTTTTTCTCCATTCAACTTAGTCTCACCGTGGAACCTAGCTCTGAAGATGGCTTCCCGTATTGCTATCACCTCAGTTAAGAGGGCGTCGGAGATACAAGCACTTATGGCTATGGAACCCCTATTTCGTGTTCTTCCCTGACAGAGTGGTTCTGAAGCCCTCAGACCATTTTTATCCAAGGGTAACTTCCTCCTTTCATTATAACAGGACATCGTCCTTTCGTCTTTTACTAATGAGAGGGGCGAGTCCCATGACATCTCCAGTTACGTCACAGCTACATCTCAGGAAGACGGATTCTCTCTTGATTATCCCACACGGGAGCAGACGAGGTCAGCCAGCTACCTCCCGTACCATTACCTCTTGGTTGTTAAAGCTATCAAAGAGACCTATTCCATCCAGCAACTTATGACTCCTAGAGGGCATTAGGGCTCATTCGACAGGGGCAGAGGCCACTTCTTGGGCAGCATATTGCGGGACTACACCAGAAACCATAGGCAGAGCAGCAACTTGGTCTTCCCAACACATCTTCATTTCTCACTACAGAGTGAATTCTGCTCTCCTGGCTACCGTCGACTTTGGCAGATCTGTTCTTAGAGCCAATTCCTCAGCGCTATAAAGAATAAATATTACTGTTTTCTTGCACCCTCCCGACTGGCGAGCTATATCCCAGTGTGTGCTGCCATGAATGCGTCAGGAAAACGGAAAATTGTATACTCACCTTTCCGTAATTTTCCTTTCCTGATGCATCTTCATGGCAGCACACAGATGCCCACCCTGCTGTTTTATGATGATATATACAGAGAATGGTGCGGGGCGTCTCCCCTTCAAATTTATAGCTAACCAATCCTGTCAGGTTGTGGGGGCGGAGTCACAACCCAGTGTGTGCTGCCATGAAGATGCGTCAGGAAAGGAAAATTACGGAAAGGTGAGTATACAATTTTCCGTTTTCTTCCCCTGCACTGCCCCGCCTGGACCCCACCTCTTTTCTTTCTTGTAAATTGCCCATAGGAACACACTAATTCTGTCTGTGTCTGAGCATCAGAAGGAAGGAGAAATTTCACCAAATCAAACTAACTAAGGTAAAAGCGTCCTGACAGTTTACCTAAATAGATGTTGTGAATATAAAAATGATAATATAATTTAGGTCAATGTATTTTTCTTATGCAATAATGTTTGTGACTCCTAGTAATTATTCTACAAATCGGCCCCTCCCCCAACATCCATCCATCCCATCACATCCCTCTCTCAGGCATCATTATATCCACTATGCATCCATCAATCCCATCCCTTTCTCAGGAATCATTATATCCATCCATCACATCACATCCCTCTCTCAGGCATCAATCTGTACGCTATCCATCCATCCACCCCTCTATCACGCATCAATCTGTACGCTATCCATCCATCCATCCATTCTTCGCATTACATCCCTCTATCAGGCATCAATCTATCCGCTATCCATCCATCATCCGTTATCCCCTTACTCCCTATCCCAGGCCTCCTACACTTTCCCTGTCTTTCACTATCCCAGTTTTCAACTATCCGAGGTCTTTATTATCCCCTTCCTCCACTATCCCAGGCATTTTGCACCGGGGGGGGGGGGGGGGTGTTTGCAGTAAGGGGGGGTGGGTTTTGCACTGAGGGGGGGTGTGTTTTGCACTGAAGGAGGGGGGGGGGTGTTTTGCACTGAGGGGGGCTGTCTTGCACTGAGGGGGTGTGTTTTGCACTGGGGGGGGGGGTTTGCACTTGCTGGGGTGTTTGCAGTAAGGGGTGGGGGTGTTTCCACTGAGGGGGGTGTTTTGCACTGGACGTGTTTTTTACACTGGGGGGTGTTTTTCACTAAGGGGTGTTTTGCACCGGGGGGGTTTGCAGTAAGGTTTGGGGGTGTTTTGCACTGAGGGGGGGTGTGTTTTGCACTGAGGGGGGGTGTGTTTTGCACTGAGGGGGGGTGTTTTGCACTGAGGGGGGTGTGTTTTGCACTGGGGGGTTTGCACCGGGGGGTGTTTGCAGTAAGGGGTGGGGGTGTTTTGCACTGAGGGGGGTGTTTTGCACTGAGGGGGGGTTTTGCACTGAGGGGGTGTGTGTTTTTCACTAAGGGGACCCGGGGGGTGTTTGCAGTAAGGGGTGGGGGTGTTTTCACTGAGGGGGGTGTTTTGCACTGACGGGGGGGGGGGGTTTGCACTGGGGGGGTGTTTTGCACTGGGGGGGTGTTTTCACTAAGGGGGGGTTTGCACCGGGGGGGGGGGGTGTTATGCACCGGAGGGGGGTTGGCATTGGGGGGTGTTTTGAAAACACCACACCGCCCAATGCAAACCCCTCTATCAGGCATCAATCTATCCGCTATCCATCCATCATCCGCTATCCCCTTACTCCGTTGTCCCCTTACTCCCTATCCCAGGCCTCCTCCACTTTCCCTGTCCTTCACTATCCCAGTTTTCAACTATCCCAGGCCTTTATTATCCCCTTCCACCACTATCCCAGGCATTTTGCACCGGGGGGGGTGTGTTTTGCACTGAGGGGGGGTGTGTTTTGCACTGAGGGGGGGTGTGTTTTGCACTGAAGGGGGGGTGGGTGTTTTGCACTTAGGGGGGGTGTTTTGCACTGAGGGGGTGTGTTTTGCACTGAGGGTGCTTGCAGTAAGGGGTGGGGGTGTTTCCACTGAGGGGGTGTTTTGCACTGGGGGGGGTGTTTTACACCGGGGGGGTTTGCACCGGGGGGGGTTGCAGTAAGGGGTGGGGGTGTTTTGCACTGAGGGGTGGGGGTGTTTTGCACTGAGGGGGGTGTGTTTTTCACTGAGGGGGGACTTTTTGCACTGAGGGGGGTGTGTTTTGCACTGGGGGGGTTTGCACCTGGGGATGTTTGCAGTAAGGGGTGGGGGTGTTTGCACTGAGGGGGTGTGTGTTTTTCACTGAGGGGGTGTGTGTTTTTCACTGAGGGGGGGGGTGTTTTGCACTGAGGGGGGTGTTTTGCACTGAGGGGGGGTGTTTGGGGGGGGTTTGCACTGGGGGGGTGTTTTGCACTGGGGGGGGTGTTTTCACTAAGGGGGGGTTTGCACCGGGGGGGGTGTTATGCACCGGAGGGGGGGGGGGTTGGCATTGGGGGGTGTTTTGAAAACACCACACCGCCCAATGCAAACCCCTCTATCAGGCATCAATCTATCCGCTATCCATCCATCATCCGCTATCCCCTTACTCCGTTGTCCCCGTCATCCACTATCCCAGGCCTCCTCCACTTTCCCTGTCCTTCACTATCCCAGTTTTCAACTATCCCAGGCCTTTATTATCCCCTTCCACCACTATTCCAGGCATTTTGCACCGGGGGGGGGGGGGTTTTGCAGTAAGGGGGGGTGTGTTTTTGCACTGAGGGGGGTGTGTTTTGCACTGAAGGGGGGGGTGGGTGTTTTGCACTTAGGGGGCTGTTTTGCACTGAGGGGGGGTGTGTTTTGCACTGAAGGGGGGTGGGTGTTTTGCACTTAGGGGGCTGTTTTGCACAGAGGGGGGGTGTTTTGCACTGAGGGGGTGTGTTTTGCACTGAAAGGGCATTTTGCACTGGTGGGGGGGGTTTGCACTTGCTGGGGTGTTTGCAGTAATGGTGGGGGTGTTTCCACTGAGGGGGTGTTTTGCACCGGGGGGTTTGCACTGGGGCGGGGTGTTGCAGTAAGGGGTGGGGGTGTTTTGCACTGAGGGGGGGGGGGGTGTTTTGCACTGAGGGGGGGGGGTGTTTTTGCACTGAGGGGGGGGTGTTTTTCACTGAGGGGGGGGTGTTTTTCACTGAGGGGGGGTGGGTGTTTTGCACTGAGGGGGGGCGTTTTGCACTGAGGGGGGTGTGTTTTGCACTGGGGGGGTTTGCACCTGGGGATGTTTGCAGGAAGGGGTGGGTGTGTTTTGCACTGAGGGGGGTGTGTTTTGCACTGAGGGGGGGTGTTTTTCACTGAGGGGGGTGTTTTTCACTGAGGGGGGGGTGTTTTTCACTGAGGGGGGTGTGTTTTGCACTGAGGGGGCGTTTTGCACTGAGGGGGTTTGCACCTGGGGGTGTTTGCAGTAAGGGGTGGGGGGGTGTTTTGCACTGAGGGGTTTTTTTTTGCACTGGTGGGGTTTGCACCGGGGGGGTGTTTGCAGTAAGGGGTGGGGGTGTTTTTGCACTGGGGGGGTGTTTTTCACTAAGGGGGGTTTGCACCGGGGGGGGTGTTTTGCACCGGAGGGGGGGGTTGGCATTGGGGGGTGTTTTGAAAACACCACACCGCCCAATGCAAACCCCCCCTTAATGCAAAACACCCCTACCGGTGCAAAACACCCCCTCAGTGCAAAACACCCCCCTTAGGCTGGCCATACATGATACAATTTTCTGTGCAATTTTCTTTTAGATTTACCAAAAACAATATAATATAAGGTCAAACTAAACAACGCTTTCAATTATATGCAATCAGGCAGGCCCTTGTACTACATAGTTGAAGGTAAATCTAAAGAAAATTGTACAGAAAATTGCACAGAAAATTGTATCATGTACAGTGGTTGACCGCGATATTGTGTCAATCTCGCTCCCTTTTCCCCCCCTCCTGAGCCGTACCGGGCAGCATGCCCTCAACATGGGGGGGTCAGGTGCTCTGGGGCAGGGGGCGCACTGCGGCCCCCCACCCCAGAGCACCCTGTCCCCATGTTGATGAGGACAGGGCCCCTTCCCGACAACCCTGGCCGTTGGTTGTCGGGGTATGCGGGCGGGAGGCTTATCGGAATCAGGAAGCCCCCTTTAATAATGAGTACATTGTACCCCTACCCATTCACCTGGAGGCAAAGTGTAAACACAAATAAACCACACAGGGTATTGAAATATTTTATTAGTTGGCTGCCGGGGGGGGGGGGGGGTGTGTATGATTGCTTTTATAAAGGCGCCCCCCTCCGGTGGGCTTCTGCGGGGGGGTGGGTGCCGCTGTTCTTCGCCGCCGTCTGGTTCTCTTCCGCCGTCGGGGGGGGGGCGCTTTGATAAAACCGCCCACCACCCGGCGGGCTTCCTTCGACATCTTCGGCGGCGGGGGGTCTTCTCCCACTCTCCGGGGTCTTCTCCCACTCTCCGGGGTCTTCCGGGGTCTTCTCCGGCTCTCCGGGGGTCTTCTCCGCTCTCCGGGGGTCTTCTCCGCTCTCCGGGGGTCTTCTTCACTCTCCGGGGGTCTTCTCCACTCTCCGGTGTCTTCTTCTTCAGGACTCGCCGCCGCTATCTTCGTGTGTTAGCTCAATTACTAGCGGCGGCGAGTCCCCTCTTCTGTGACGTCTTCTTCTCTTCTCCAGATGTTGATGCGACGCTTCCTTCCGCTGTTATGGCGGGTGCGCGGCTCGCAGCGAGTTATATAGGCCTGTCTTGTGACGTCGCAGTCCCATCATGCTCCGGTAGGTACCACGTGGGTAGGTAGCACGTGGTACCTACCGGAGCATGATGGGACTGCGACGTCACAAGACAGGCCTATATAACTCGCTGCGAGCCGCGCGCCCGCCATAACAGCGGAAGGAAGCGTCGCGTCAACATCTGGAGAAGAGAAGAAGAAGACGTCACAGAAGAGGGGACTCGCCGCCGCGAGTAATTGAGCTAACACACGAATATAGCGGCGGCGAGTCCTGAAGAAGAAGAAGACCCCCGGAGAGCCGGAGAAGACCCCCCGGAGAGCCGGAGAAGACCCCCCGGAGAGCCGGAGAAGACCCCCCGGAGAGCCGGAGAAGACCCCGGAGAGTGGGAGAAGACCCCCCCCGCCGCCGAAGATGTCGAAGGAAGCCCGCCGGGTGGTGGGCGCTTTTATCAAAGCGCCCCCCCGGCGGCGGAAGAGAACCAGACGGCGGCGAAGAACAGCGGCACCCACCCCCCCGGCACACACCCCCCCCGGCGGCCAACTAATAAAATATTTCAATACCCTGTGTGGTTTATTTGTGTTTACACTTTGCCTCCAGGTGAATGGGTAGGGGTACAATGTACCCCATACTCATTCACTTAGGGTGGGGGGCCGGTATCTGGGGGCCCCCTTATTAAAGGGGGCTTCCAGATTCCGATAAGCCTCCCGCCCGCATACCCCGACAACCAACGGCCAGGGTTGTCGGGAAGGGGCCCTGTCCTCATCAACATGGGAACAGGGTGCTCTGGGGTGGGGGGCCGCAGTGCGCCCCTTGCCCCAGAGCACCTGACCCCCCCATGTTGAGGGCATGCTGCCCGGTACGGCTCAGGAGGGGGGGAGGCGCTCGCTCGCCCCCACTCCCTTCCTGCGTCGGATCCCCGTCGCTTCTATGACGCACTCGCTGGAATGTGCTTTTACTATTCCAGCGAGTGCGAGATGTCGGCAGCCTGTCGCCGAGAATCAGCGCGATGCTGTCGTGCTAAAAACACATTCTCGGCGGCAGGCACTGTATGGCCAGCCTTAGTGCATAGGGGGACACTGATGGTGGGTGGAGGAGACTGATGGGGTGAACCGGAGGAGACTGTAAGGGTAAGAGGACTGGGAGAATCACGGGGCTTCTGAAGCATGTATGGCATGTGGGTGTGTTTAGAAGCTTTGAATAATCATCGTTGGGCGGTATATTGGGCGGTTTATGCAAAAACTGTGAGAGAGCTCTTGTGCCCGTTTTTTTTAAAACTGCAAAGGATACTGGGAAATGTAGTTCTAAGCACTATGGTCACATGAACAGTGCAGAGAGGCAGGAAGTGAAGAGCAGAAAAACGAAAGTAGATACCAAGGTACAATATATGATTGAATTGCTTTTCAATCGTTTTTAAAGGGAATCATTTAGCTATTCTGTCTCTATACCATGTAAACAGTAATTTTAGCAAAAAATTATTTTTCCTTTAGTGATCCTTTAACCACTTCCCGCCCGGCCAATAGCCGATTTACAACCGGGAAGTGGTTATGAAATCGTGACTAGACGTTCTCAAACGTCTAGCACGATTTCATGCCGCGCGCGCCCGTGCGGGCGCGCAGCGCGGCGATCAGTGATGCGGGGTGTCAGTCTGACACCCTGCACCTCCGATCTCGGTAACGAGTCTCCGGCGGAGACTCGTTACCACGTGATCAGCCGTGTCCAATCACGGCTGATCACGATGTAAACAGAAAGAGCCGCCGACGGCTCTTCCTCACTCGCGTCTGACAGACGCGAGTACAGGAGAGCCGATCAGCGGCTCTCCTGACAGGGGGGGTTTGCGCTGATTGTTTATCAGCTCAGCCCCCCCTCGGATCGCCACACGGACCACCAGGGAGTGCCCACACTAGACCACCAGGGAACATAAAAAAAGGAAAAAAAAAATGACAAAAAAAAAAAATGACAAAAAAAAGGCAGCAAGAAAGAAAAAAAGGGGCAGTAAAAAAAAATGATGCCAATCAGTGCCCACACATGGGCACTGATTGGCAACATTGATCCATCAGTGCCACCCCTCAGCGATCATCAGTGCCACCCCAGTGTCTGTCAGTGCCACCCCACAGTGCCAATCCATGCCCAGTGCCCACCTATCAGTGCCCACCTGTGCCGCCTATGAGTGCCCACCTGTGCCGCCTATGAGTGCCCACCTGTGCCGCCTATGAGTGCCCACCTGTGCCGCCTATGAGTGCCCAGTGCTGCCTATGAGTGCCCATCAGTGCCGCCCATGAGTGCCCATCAGTGCCGCCCACGAGTGCCCATCAGTGCCCCATACCAGCGCCGCCTATCAGTGCCCATCAGTGCTACCTAATCGGTGCCCATCAGTGCTACCTCATCGGTGCCCATCAGTGCCACCCCATCGGTGCCCATCAGTGCCACCATATCAGTGCCCGTAATTGAAAGAGAAAACATACTCATTTACAAAAAAATTAACAGAAAAAAATAAAAACTTTATTTTTTTTTCAAAATCTTTGCTCTATTTTTAGTTGTTGCGCAAAAAAAAAAAAAACGCAGAGGTGATCAAATACCACCAAAAGAAAGCTCTATTTGTGGGGAAAAAAGGACGCCAATTTTGTTTGGGTGCAGTGTAGCATGACCGCGCAATTGTCATTCAAATTGCGACAGTGCTGAAAGCTGAAAATTGGCTTGGGCGGGAAGGTGCGTAAGTGCCTGGTATGGAAGTGGTTAAGCCATGAACCGGCGCAGCGCATTGACAATAGTAAATCGGCCCCATATTGTTTCTGCATACACAGTATTGTCCCTCTAGTGGACAAAAAACATATGACATGCCAATACTCATTGAAAAAATGTAGTGTCACTAAAGTAAAAAATGTTTTATTAAAACAGAACAACAAACATGTTATACTTACCTGCGCTGTGAAGTGGTTTTGCACAGAGTGGCCCTGACCCTCCTCTTCTGGGGTCCCTGGCAGCGATCTTGGCTCCTCCTTACCTTTTGAGGGACTACCATAGCCAGCCGCTGGCTATGGGGGACACAAAATGTTTTTACCTTAATGCAAACATCGCATTAAGGTAAAAAAAAAACTTTTTTAGATTTATTAACACTTTAAGCTGACAGATATTTTTATTTAAGCATTCATTAAAAATATTTATTAAAAAAACAGCAGTGACTTTTTGCTGAAATGCAATAAATTACTGGATAAGTTCTGTCTTGGAACTGCGGCAAAGCAACAAGGCTGGGTTCAGCCTCTCCCAGGTGCAATAGAACATCCTAGGTTGCTAAATGCACCATAAAGGTGGGGAGCCCCTTCTGGTGGTCCTTTGGGGCTGAGGAGTTCTCTAACTAGAGGCGTCAGAACCTCATGTGGTGCACCTGAGCTGGTGTTTGGCTGCTGGAGTCCACGCTGAATGTGTTTCTCTGCACACCTAAGCCGAATCCTGGTGCTGGAGCTAGTGCTGCCTTTTCTTTTCTCCCACAGGTTTGTGCTTTCCTTTTTTGTTTTCCTCTCTTGCCTCTACCTTAGGCTTCATCAATTTTCTTTTGTAGGAGTGATTTGGGTCTTTTCTTTTGTCTGCATTTTTCATCTGTGGCTTTTCCTATAACCTGACTTCCTGTGCTGCCCAATGGGCATAGATTTATTATATATACATATTGTTTCTCAACCATTTCTATGTACATTGACCCGGATTCAGAAACGATTTACGTTGGCTTATCTCCAGATACGCCGACGTAAGTCCAAATGTGCGCCGTCGTATCTTTGTGCCGATTCCCAAAGCGAGATACGTCGAAAATCAGGCTTTCTCCACCCGACGTAACTTGCCTACGCCGGCGTATCGTGGGCGCATAGTTACGCTGGACGCATTCGGCGTTCCCATTATAAATATGCAAATGAGTAAGATACGCCGATTTACGAGCGTAGATGCGACAGGCCGCTTCATATACGCAATTTGCGTAAGGCTTATGTCCGGTGTAAAGTTACCCCTCATAAAGCAGGCGCAGCTAATGCTAAGGTATGGGCCAGGGAACAACGCCGGCGAATTTTACGTTGCGTACGCCGTTTACGTAGTACTGCGTGAATAGGGCAGTGCGTAGGTTACGTTCACGTCGTAGGCATTGCGCCGACATATCTTAGTGAGTATATGCGACGTGATTCTGAGCATGTGCGCGCATGCCCAGTTCGACCGGCCATTCATTTGCATGGGGTCACGCTTAATTTAAATAGATGACGCCCACCTCCTTCCTACTTTAAATTAGGCAGGCTTACGCCGGCCAATTTACGCTACGCCGCCACAACTTACAGAGCAAGTGCTTTGTGAATAATGCACTTGCCTCTCTAAGTTGCGGCGGCATAGCGTAAAGAAGATACGCCATGCCCGCACAAAGATACGCCAATGTATCTGAATCGCGGCCACTATGTTTAGTTTACATGCTGCCATCTAGTGACCTTTTTGTGGTAATGCACATTTCTGTATTTCTTTTGTCTGATCTATCACACACTTCCTTTCTGTGTAATGCTCCACCCTTTTTCCTGACTTTCTTCTTTCTGTTTATGGAGACTTCTTCAGGCTGCATGTAACAAGGACACATGTATTCTGCATAGTAAGCTACAGACAGTATAATGTTTTGACCGCAAAATACTACAACCTGTTCATCTGTTGTAACCTGTCATATGATGTATTCTGATGTTTGGATTAAAGCAACTTCTGTGAATAGAATCAGTATTTGTGAGTTTAAGCTATCTGACAAGGATTGTCCTTAGTGATTATATCTGCTTATACAGGCCAGACATAGAGGTCTCACAAGGGAAAAATCGCTTCACAACAATCGGAGTCAGAATAGTCAAAAGATGGATTTTCTTAAAGGGGTTGTAAAGGTAAACACGATCGGCATCCCATGGGAACCCGATCCCTGAGCACTTAATCCAGTATTCATACCTACTTCAAGAGCCCATTGAGCCTGTCGCCGGGCGCCATTGTGGCCTCACCACGTGGATCCCGCACAGTACCGGCCTCTACCACAGCCCGGGTGGCTTCGCCGATGGGCTCATAGTTGCCGGACCCCTTACAGGCACGCCGGCAACCTTCCGGATGGAGATGGCTGATCCTGCCCTGAGCCAGAGCCGGCTGGACGCAGACCTCTGCAGTATGCTTCAAGCTTCATCCCTGAGGCCACAGGTCCCGAGGATCTTGCGGTGACGACACAGCCATTTTTCACAGGCTGCTGGAGAACCCACCACCCTCGCTGGAAAAAGACCGGGTCCACCGCGCACTAGGCCCCAAATCTACGGATCCGGCGAGGCCGCGTGATGCCCTGTGCCGCCTGCACCGCCATACGCAGAGGGAGGCGATTCTGCGGTGAGCCTGGGACCTAGGAGACCTAGACTTCGATGGGGCATGCATTCAGGTCCTCCTGAATTTGTCCTGGGCCACACTCCAGCGACGGGCGATGCTGAAGTCGGTGCTGGAGTTGGCGAGGAGACGCGGCTGCACCTACCGCTGGGGATACCCGCTGGCGGTCACTTTCCGCACGGAGCAGTCCTCCTTTATCTTACGATCTCCGGCTGACCTACCAAAGCTTTTCGCCGTCCTGGGAGTGGAACCGATTCCGGTGCCAAACTGGCTGCGGAGGATCCCTAAACCAACTGGCTGTTTGGGCCCGGCTGCAGGACGCCATAACCAACCTGCCCGCTCTCAGAGGTCCAGGGGCCATGTGTGGGCTCCAGCTAACATGGAGACACGTGAATCCTGATTGTGCTTCGGCAACCCTGCCATGTAGTTGTACCCAGGCTGTCAGATTTGCACTTTGACTGTCCTGACCCCTGAACCGAAATGTTTGTGGCCTTGCGGGGTCCCCCCCCCCCCCGGAGCCCGGGTTGAGTTTGTGGTGACCCCCCCTGAATGGCCCGCGTTATGGGTCTCCCGCTCTATTTTCGCCCTGGCGGTGCTATTGTTCTGGAGGACTATTGGGGGACATTGGAACTGTGGGGGGTGCCGGTGACGCGGCGTCCCCCCCCCCCCTCGACCCGTTTGTAGGCACTTTGGGGATGCCCCCCCTTCTCCCCCCGCCCGGACGGGCATGCTCATCGAAACATATAACCGGCTGTCTGGGTAGCCACGGGTCTGGGGGGAGGGTTGCTCGGTGCCTATGTGCCTGGGGGGGGATTGGATGATGTTGTTTTGGGTGGGTTTCTTTGTTGCCGGGGGGCTGGGGGTCAGGATGCTGCGGGAATGTTACTATGTTTGGAGGTCGGCCTGGTTACTGGGTTTGAAATGTTTGCCCGTATTACTGTTGAAGTTTAGTGCACTTTTATAGGTAACCTTAAAGTCACGTCTATTTATGTTTATTGTGTTCTTACTGTTCCACACATTTTCTGGCTATGGTAGCCCTATTCGGGTTCCATGCCTTTCATCAATATGGTGGCCGGTGGGGTCAGGAAGGGGTTTGGGAGCATCCCAAGCGATCTTGCCGAACACACTCCCACGTAGGACGACGCTCGTTACCCAGGTCACACAGGGGAGCATTCTTGCAAATAATTTGCGTACTTTAGTTACCCAGCTGGTCAGCACCCTCTGCGGGCTTACCCCTGTGAGACAGGTCACTCGCAGGGGACTTCTACTCTTTTTCTAGTCTCTCACTTTCTTCTCCTCTTGCTCACCCTTCTCCCCCCCCCCATTCCCTTTTTGTTACCTACCTTCCATGAAAATGGATGAGATTCATGTGGTCACCCTGAACGTAAAGGGACTTAATGTCCCTGAGAAGTGGCAGATGTTGCTCAACGACATGAGACACCTGCAGGCTGATATAGTTATCCTGCAGGAGACACATTTCAGAGAAAATACCTTCCCAATACTCAAAAATAGATTCTACCCGACGGTGTACCATTCCACGTACTCGGAGGCTAAATCCAGAGGAGTTTCGATTCTGATTTCAGCGAACTACCGTGGACCCTGACAGCGGTCTGGACAGATCCGCTGGGCAGATTTCTTTTCCTCCGGGGCCTGATCGGAGGCACGAAGGTTACTATAGCCAGCCTATATGCTCCAAACAGTCAACAAGACACTTTCATCAAAAAACATTTAGCCGCCCTCCGGAAATTCGGAGGGTCAGCTTATTGTAGGGGGAGACTTCAATATCCCCCTGCTTCCTGAAGAGGACACCTCCACGGGGCGCAGGGCCATCCACTAAGCTCTGCACACATCACAGCTTATTGACACCTGGCGCCTTTTCCACCCAGGGAAGCGAGATTACACTTTCTTCTCCCGCCCTCACAATGCGTACTCGCGCATCGACTATATCTTCGTCCCTCATAACCAACTGCAGGCGGTCAAAAGAGTCTCTCTGGGTTCCATCACATGGTCGGACCATGCACCGACCTTGATGCGGTATGCCCTGACTGAATTCTACAGAGGCCAAAGGAAGCCGTGGAGGCTCAATGAGAGTCTCCTCCAAGACCCTGAGATAGTGGCTGACGTGACTAGAGAAATCTCCAATTATTTCCGTACTGATACTACCACAGACAGCGAGGCGGGCCTGATTTGGGGAGCTCATAAAGTGATTCGCGGGACCCTCATAAAGCACGGTGCGAGACTTAAACGGCTGAGGACTGCTCAATTGACCTCCCTACTTGACAAACTTCAGGCCCTGGAGCTTAGTCACAAACAATCCCCGACGGGTCCATTGAAGGCGGAACTTGACACGATACGTACGCAGGTCACGAATGTACTCACTTTTAAAGCTAAGTCGTCGCTACAAATAACCCGCAGGAGAGTCTACGAATCAGGCAACAAGTGTGGTACAACTGGTGATGCCCACTCGCTGTGCTCTACCTTTGAGATGACACCTTGTTCCTCCAGCCGACTTAGTTCTGCTTCCACACCTGCTCGGAGTGCGAAAGGTACTGTCCGAGCTTTGAAGAACTTAGGCTGAGCGTTGGGTTTCAGCTTGAGTCTCACACAGTCATGTTTTATTTTTCCCAACTGGTCATCAAAAACCTTTGGGAACCGCTGCTTCAGGGACACCACCCATCCCTCATCATCTCCTAATGGCATGGTAACGGTGTTACAGGGACTTATGGCGATGTCTGGCATACCAAAGTGAGCAATCCAGTCTCCCCCATTTTTCAGGATATATAATGGCAGTCTCTTTGTCTGACCCTTGTACAATACCTTTACTTTTGCGTAACCCAGTGGGTGGAGTATCTGCTTTGAGTATGTCTGCAGTTTGATTGGTGTTGGGCGGACAGTTCTTCGGGTCTGAAGTTGTCTCCATTGTTTCTGGGTGATAACTGAAACTGCTGCTCCTGTGTCTACATCCATCTTGAGTTTCTTTCCCTCAATGGTTACATCTACAGTCATTGCGGAGGGTGCTGCATGCATATGATGTATATCTAATCTGTGGAGCACTTCCTCATCCTCTGACTCAGATAATGATGTATATCTTCCCACCATATATGTCTTTGTCTTGGGGTTCAGAGGTTGTTTATCTCGCACCTTCTTGCTACGGCAAACTCGTTTCAGATGGCCGGTCCTACCGCAATTATGACAGTTCTGATCCTTAAACCGGCAGACTTTGTGATCATGGTCTGTATTCCCACAACGGTAACAAGCTGACTCC
The DNA here is from genome assembly GCA_029574335.1 of Rana kukunoris. NCBI lineage: Eukaryota > Metazoa > Chordata > Amphibia > Anura > Ranidae > Rana > Rana kukunoris. Next base: position 43,253 of record JAJQKJ010001848.1, read on the forward strand.
CGGCTTGGTGGGGGTCGGTATTTCCAGTTTGCGGCAGTTGGCTTGACTGCTGTTCTGAAAACTTCCTGCTTCACCTCTTCCCTTCTGCTCTGGGGGTTGAATTGCTCTGTATCTTTCACAGCCATTTCCATCACTGAAGCTATCTCAATTGCCTTTGTAATGGTAAGGTCTTTCTCTGTTAACAGTCTCTTTTGTATTGACTCACAATTCAGTCCCATAACAAACTTATCTCTCAGTGCAGTAGGTAGGTAGTCCCCAAAAGAACAGGTAGAGGCTAGTCTGCGAAGGGCAAGCACATAAGCTTTAATCTCTTCACCTGTCTGCTGCTGCCTCTGATAGAAGCGAAATCGTTCTGCTATTTCTAGTGGTTTGGGCTGGAAGTGACCCTCTAGCAGTGTCAGCAGCTCTGCCAATGTCTTAGCTGAAGGTTTTACAGGGGAAAGCAGATCTCTAAGAGTGTCATACGTTTTGGACCCGACCACTGTCAAAAAAACTGCCACTTGCCTGTTGTCTGTGATGTCATTTGCATTAAAATACTGTTCCAGCCTCTCAACCCAGGAACTCCAGGATGTCTGTTCTCCATCAAACTCCCTTTTCCTCTCCATCACCTATTCCACTTCCCTTTCTCTCCCCTTGCCCTCTTTTTCTTTCTCCCTCTCTCTTCCCCAAGCCCCTCCCTTCTTCCCCCCCTCCCCCGACCGGAGTGTTTACCCATGGGCTCTAATCTATCTATTACACTCCTTACACAGAGTATCACGCGTTATTCTCCCCCTTGTCCGCCGCAGGAGGAAATAGTGGGCGGCACACCTTCACATATGGGTTTATCCCCCCATTGGGTAAGCTACCACTAACTTTGTTTATCTAATTTTTATTCTGTTCTGCTGAATTGTATATTACATGTTTTTACATTGTTATGTATTTTATAGATTGGCTCTCCTGAAGAAGCGGTACACCCGCGAAACTAGTAGAGACTTTGCCAAATCCTCTATTTGTACGATTGTTCTGTATCATTTATTTATGTAATAAATTCTTTTTAACTAAACCATTCTTAATTATTTCCATCTGTACCGATATAGTCCACACTTCCCTTTCCTGGGTGGGCATGACCCCAAGGTTAGCTTCAGCCACTACCCTTCTTGCCCTAACCCTCCCCTTTTTCAATTCCACTGCATAGCTTGGTGTCATCTGCAAAAACAGAAATGTTACTTTTGATCTCAGACCCAATATCATTTATAAATATATTGAAAAGTAAGGGACCCAGCACTGAACCTTGGGGTACACCGCTGATAACCTTGGACCATTCAGAGTAAGAATCATTAACCACAACTCTGAATCCTGTCTTTCAGACAGTTTTCTATCCAATCCTGTAGACCTTACCTTACACATGAGCCGTGTGTGGGGAACTGTATTAAACGCTTTTGCAAAATTCAAGTATACCACATCCACTGCCACGCCTCTGTCCAGGGTTTTACTTACCTCTTTATAAAAGGAAATCAGGTTTGTCTGGCAACTTCTGTCTTTCATGAATCCATGCTGTCTGCTGCTTAAATAGTTTGGGCCAGATTCAGATACAATTACATTGGCGCAGAGTATCAGAGATACACTACGCCGCCGTATTTTACCAGGCTGTACGACGAATTCTGGTAGATTTTGTCCCTTACGGTACGGCGGCGTAGTGTATTTCTCGCCGCGTAATCGAAATACGCGATTAGGGGGCGTGAAGCATTTAAATTAGGCGCGTCCCCGCGGCGATCTAACTGCGCATGCTCCGTTCAGAAATTTTCCGCCGTGCATTCCGCGAAATAACGTCGTTACGTCATTTTTTGTTTGAGTAGCGTCGTTTACGGACATTCCTATTCCCGAACGACTTACGTCAAAAAAAAAAAAAAGACGTCGGAAAACTTTGAAATTCGACGCTGGAACGACGGCCATACTTAACATGGGCTGTCTAATATTAAACGTTCCAGTATCTTCCCAACTATAGAAGTTAAACTAACAGGTCTATAGTTACTTGGTAAAGACTTTGGGCCAGATTCACAGAGCCATTACTCCGGTCTATCTCCTGATAGACCGGAGTAATTTCAAATTACCCGCATCATATCATTAGTTTGAATCCTCAAACCATGATACGACGGCTTCGGGCTTCGATCCGACAGGCTTACGTCTCCGTACGCCGTCGGTTCTTCGCTGCAATCTTTGTCCGCCCGCTGGGTGGAGTTTGCGTCGTTTTCCGTGTCGGGGTATGCAAATTAGCTTTTTCCAGCGATCCACGAAGTTACGATCGGCCGTCGCATTCTCTTACGGCATCTGTAGTCAGCTTTTTGCTGCATAAAGTTAGGGCAGCTATTATCTGGTCTATAGTTAGACGGCCCATGTTAAGTATGGCCGTCGTTCCCGCGTCGAATTTCAATTTTTAGTTTTTTTTGTTTTTGCGTAAGTCGTCTGGGAATAGGAATGTACGTAAACGACGCTACTCAAAAAAAAACTGACGTAACAACGTAATTTCGCGCAATGCACAGCGGGAAATTTCTGAACGGAGCTGAAATCTACCTGAATTCGTCTTAGAGCCAGGTAAAATACGGCGGCGTAGTGTATCTCTGATACTCTGCGCCAGGGCAATTGTACCTGAATCTGGCCCTGTGTTCCCTTTTTAAATATAGGCACCACATTGGCTCTAAGCCAATCCAGTGGTACTATTCCCACCATTAATGAGTCCCTAAATATTAGATACAGTGGCTTTGAAATTTCAGAGCTCAATTCTTTTAGGATCCGTGGGTGAATGCCATCTGGTCCAGGTGCTTTATCCACCTTTATTCTGTCTAAATATTTGTGGACCATATCACTTTTGAGCCATTGTGGATTTGGGGCTGTGTCACTCCCACCCCCATTATGGACATGAGCTCCCCCATGCTCCATTGTATACACAGAGCTGAAGAAAGTATTTAATAAATTTGCCTTCTCTTTGTCCTCAGTCACCCACTCTAGATTATTTTGTAAAGGGCCTACATGCTCAGACTTGATCTTTTTACTATTTATATATTTAAAGAACTTTTTTGGGTTTGTCCTACTATCTTTTGCAATCTGTCGTTAATTTTGAATTTTTGCATCCCTGATTTCCTTTTTACATATTCTATTATATTCTTTGTAACATTTAAACGACACTAGTGTTCCTTCATTTTTATATTTTTTAAAAGCTATTTTCTTATTGTTTATAGCTTTTTAAACTTTGACCGTGAGCCACATAGGTTTTATCTTTAGCCTTTTAAACTTATTGCCCATGGGAATATACTTTGCAGTGAGGTCCCAAAGAGTCTTTTTGAAGAATTCCCATTTCTGTTCTGTGTTCATCGGTGCCAATATTCCCTCCCAGTCCAAGCCCTGGAGAGCAGCCCTCATCCTTTGAAAATTTGCTCTCTTGAAATTAAGTGTTTTTATCTTTCCTGTATGTATTTCTTGCTTATAGTTAACATTAAATGAAATCATGTTATGATCACTGCTACCCAGGTGTTCCTTTATCTGAACATTAGTAATAAGCTCTGCATGGTTTGAGATTACCAGGTCCAACAGAGCATCATTCCTAGTTGGGGCCTCAATAAACTGGACCATAAAATTGTCCTACAATAGGTTTTTAAATTTTAGTCCTTTAACTGTCCCAGAAATTCCATTATTCCAGTCAATTTCTGGGTAGTTAAAATCCCCCATTATTATCACCTTCCCAGCCCTTGCAGCCCTTTCCATCTGTGCAAGGAGCCGAGTCTCCACCTCCTCATTAACATTGGGTGGTCTATAACAAACGCCAATGATTAACTTTGAACTACTCACATCTGTATGCAGTTCCACTCATAATGCTTCAACTTCATCACACTCTCCATCAACCATGTCCTCCGTTATCCCTAAAGAGGGCAAGGCCCTGTCGTGCTGCGGAAGCTATCGTCCCATATCCCTCCTTAATACGGACCTGAAATTACAATCCCACCTGCCCCATCTTATTCACCTGGACCAGGTAGGCTTCGTCCCAATGAGAGAGGCAAGGGACAACACCACTAAAGTCTTGAACCTGCTCTACTCCGCCACCCGAACCAAAATACCTAATCTTTTCCTGAGCACCGATGCGAAGAAGGCGTTCGATCGGGTTGGCTGGGCATTTATGCTCGCTACGCTTGGACATGGCAAAATGATTTCTTAGATCTCGGCGACCTATGTGTCGCTGACGACCAGAGTTCGAGCTAATGGGGTATCTTCTGACCCTTTCCCGATCGCTAATGGAACGCGTCAGCGGTGACCGCTCTCTCCCCTCCTTTTTGCCCTCTCGTTGGAACCATTTTTCTGCCACGTACGGTTAAACCCTGACATATCTGAAGTGACAATCAATCATACACAACGTAAGGAATCGGCCTATGCCGACGACCTCATGTTTTCCCTCACTAACCCCAATACCTCCCTTCCAACCCTACTGGGGGAATTTGAAGCCATGGGTGTGGGGATACCGCAAACACAACTCTGAAATATTTAGGCACACACATCCCCCAAACAATCGCACGGGTATACGACCTTAACTTCCCTTCCCTGCTGAGGACGATTCGGGCACTCCTGAAAAAATGGCACACAGGACTACATTCCTGGGTGGGCCGCTGCAACATTGTAAAGATGACAATCCTCCCTAAGTTTCTAAATCTCATGCAAGCACTGCCGATCCATATCCCTGCATCATATTTTAAACAAGTACAGTCTACGCTTTTACCGAATTCATCTGGGCTAAGAAGAGCCCAAGACTCTCAGCTAAACTTAGTTTTACCCAAATGCCAGGGAGGCCTTGCAGTACCAGATGTCCGCACCTACCACCACGCAATTCACCTAAGTAGACTGGTGGATTGGTGCCGTAATCAGGAAAACAAGCTTTGGGCGCAGATGGAACAAGACCAGAGCGAGACCCCCCTCAATAGAGCACCTTGGTGCTCCTCGAACCTACTGGCGGACTCTAAACGCCACCCACTGATTGGCAATACGCTACGTGTCTGTGCCATACTTACATGTATCCTCAACTGACTCACCGTTGTATCCCATACTGGGGAACCCCCGATTTGCGTCGGGCATGCGGGATGCGGTCTTTCGGGGGCTAAGCGAGGCGGGCCTCTATCAGGCCTCCCATTTTAGTGTGGGGGGCCGCTGGAACACTGTTGCGGAGCTCTCTGATCCCGCAGGCCCGTTTCGCCTGGACTTCCTGAGATCCCATAAGCTGGGTCATTTTCTTTGCTCACTAAGGCCTCCGGCTTCCAATGCCCAACCTCTTACAACACTAGAGGAACTGTGTAACACCCCAGTACCATGTCACATACGCTCTCCCTGGCATATGGGAGAGCGATTCGGCCAAACGACAGCGCATCCTGAGGTTTACGGACAAGTCTTCCATCTGCGCCAAAAGCCCAGGAGACCAGCTCTAAAATCTTGTCACGATGGTATAGAACCCCAGAGCTCCTTCACAAGTTCTTCCCGGCGACGTCTGACCTTTGTTGGCGTTGCCGGGCCGACATTTTCTGGTCGTGCCCGGCTCTGAACCGCTTCTGGCGAGTGGTTCGTGAGGTAGTTCAGAAATTTGCAGACGCAGTCTTCCGGCAGACCCCGCGTTCTTTCTCCTGCATGCATCTAACATCCCGGAGAAAGTATACAAGAAATCCGTGGTTAGGCATCTTTTGGATGCAGCCAAGGCCTGCATTCCTCTTCGTTGGAAGGCCACACTGCCGCTGACGATCCCCCAGTGGATCGCGAAGGTGGAAGAGATAAAACGCATGGAGGATCTTATTCTCACAGCACAAAACAGACAGGAAAAATTCACTGATACCTGGCAGCTGTGGAATGTCTTCATATACTCAGCTGAGGGCCAAGCACTGAGGGAGCCCACGGCTGACCTGTGAACGTATTCTTCCCAGCATCTATCTGCACGCCTCAGACCGTTGCTACAACGGTGAGGGAGACCACAAAGTAAGAGTACCCCGGGGAGCCTGTGCTCGGGGAGTTCAACCCCTGGAGCCAAGCAGAGATGGAAGTGCAGAGCAAAGCTCACCAAGCAAAGATGATGGCTCAACAAGCAGCTCACCAAGCAGAGCTGGATGCTCAAAGCAAAGCTCGCCAAGCAGAGCTGGATGATCAAAGCAAAACTCTTGAAACAAAGATGGAAGCTCAAAAAGCAGAGGCAGACTCCCAAATAAAGGTTCTGCAAATGGAAAAGGAGTAAGCAGCTGCTCTAGCAAGGCTAAGAGTCCTTGAACAACCAATGGAAGAAAGTGCTAACTCAGACTGTTCAATCCCAGCGGAAAAGCAAAACCCAGTTGAACACACCACTGAATATGTACTAAAGCATAGTGTTTGCGATGATACAGCGTCATCTCCTGTACTTCCTACTAACAACACTATTCTGACTCACAACTCAGTGACCTCTCCGCTCCAAATGCCTGAGCCTGAGCCTACAACACAAGTGCATCTATGCAGAAAACTACATCACCTCTAGCTGACAACAAGGTGACTTCCAGTGAGAAGCCACAGCTCAAGCCAAAGCCAGCGCAAGCCTTAGGGACTACACCACAGTTATTTGCTCTTGCAACATCATTTTATCCTGATGAACCTCACCCTACTTCACCAAAGAACTTAAACACCCGAGGGGTTCTACAAGTTACTTTGGCACCAAAGAGTGAGAGGTCAGACTTAAATGACTTTGCCAGATATATGATACACCGTGAGCTCATTAACACTACCTCTCAAGGTTCGTCTACTGTCCAGAAAGCTACAGGGCCTGGAGATCAACCTTCAAAGCTGCTATTGCTGATCCCAACTTTACTGCAATGGAGGAACTTGATTTGCTCATAAAGTGGCTGGGGCCAGAATCTGCAGATCGTGTTAAAAGCCTGAGAACTGTGCATGATGACCACCCAGATGCAGGTCTTGTAGCTGCATGGGCAAGACTTGAGAAAGCCTATGGTAGCTCTGAAGCCATAGAGAACGCTCTATTCAAGACTGCAAAACTTCCCGAAAATAGGGATCAAAGACTATCGCAAGCTTCAAGATCTGAGTGAACTTCTCATTAAGCTAGAGTTGGCAAAGACAGACCCACGTCTACCTGGACTAAGCTTTCTGGACACTGCTCATGGTGTCAATCCAGTGGTGTCTAAACTGCCATACGGCCTGCAAGAGAAATGGGCACAACAGGGCTCAAGGTACAAAAGAGACTATAACGTATCTTTCCCTCCATTCGCATATTTTTGCAGGTTCATTGGTGATCAAGCCAGGATAAGAAATGATCCCAGCTTCAGTGAACCCAACTTGCCTGCTTCATCATCTTCATCAATGTATGATAACAACAGCTAAATGTAAAGACTTTAATAGAGCAAATTATGTTAAAAGGACAGACATCACACCGCCCGTTTCCTCTCCTGCTCACCAGAGCGATTCGAGTGACAGATAAAGACCCTAATCGTCAGTGCCCTATTCACAAGAAGCCTCACCCCCTAAAGAAATGTTGTGGGCTTAGGGCAAAGACGTTACAAGAGCACAGGGAGATTCTTCAGAAACTTGGAATATGCTACAGGTGCTGTGCTTGTTATGGACATTTTGCTAAAGACTGTAAAGTTGTCATCAAGTGCACAGAATGCAGTAGCGACAGACATGTTACCGTCATGCATTCGGACCCACCCTCAGACAATTCACAGCAGTCTACTATCTCCAGCCCTGTCTCAAATCATGGCGGGGAGCAACAAGGTCATGCTCCAGCCACAGCTTATTTTTCCTTTTCATGCACAGAAGTCTGTGGAGAAGGCTTAGATCACAAATGCTGTGCTAAGATATGCCTAGTCAAGGTATACCCAAAGGGCCAACTGGAGGAAGCTATTAGGATGTATGCCATAATAGATGAACAGGGCAACAGATCCCTGGTTAACCCTAAATTCTTTAAAGCTCTTTGGTATAGAGGGACATGCATCAATGTATACTCTCAGAACCTGTTCTGGTTGTGAAGAGACCTTCGGCAGAAGGGCCAATGGGTTCATGGTCTCTCATATCAATAAGGGAGAGGGCATACCCCTACCAACATTAGTTGAGTGTGACCAGATACCAGACGAAAGGGAAGAACTTCCTACTCCAGAGGCTGCATATCACCATCCTCACCAGGATCACTAGAGGAAATATTTTTTTTAGCTAAATAGCTTCCTTTACCTTACTGCAGTCCTGGTTTCATGTCCTCATTGTTCGTTTTTTTGCTTTGAAGTTTCTGTAATTCTGCTCTGATCTTCACACTTCCTGCTTGTCTGGCTCCTTATGAAAAATCTCATGGCAGCTTTTCACTGTGGTCCAAGCTGTCATTACTGTGTGTCTAAAACTCCTCAGAACCAATCAGGTTCATTTTAAAAACAAAACACTGCCCTGTATTTGTTTTTTTTTCTGTGTGTCTCTTTACTTCACAGAAACATGAAACCAGTTTAAAAATGAAACTAAACTGCAGGCACATTATATGATTGATTTTTTATTTATTTTTAATCATTTTTAAAAGGAATCAGTTAACTATTGTGTTTATACTTTGTAAACAGTCATTTCAGCAAAAAATTTTTTTTACTTTAGTGACCCTTTAAGGCACCTTGCTAATGAGATTCCTGCAATGGACATGAATGCTAAAATCTTGGTCTTGCTAGGAAGAGACATTCTCAGAGTACATAAAGTATACAAGCAGTGCAATGGACCTGATAATGACCCTTACGCACAAAAACTTGATCTAGACTGGGTAATCGTGGGCGATGTATGCTTGGATGGAATGTGTATGTCATCCGAGATCCACTCCTTCAAAACTTAGGCCGCGTACACATGATCGGTCCAACCCGATGAGAATGGTCCGACGGACCATTTTCATCGGTTCACCGCTGAAGTGGCCTGATGGTCTCATGTGCGTACACACCATCAGTCCAAAATCCGATCGGGTCAGAACGCGGACACGTAAACCACGTACGACGTCACTAGAAAGGGGAAGGCCAAAGCCTTTGACGCCGCCCTTTGAGTCCGCTTTTGCTAATTGCGTGTTACCGCATGTTAGGGAAGGTTTGGTTACAGCCGATTCGCGCGTTTCAGTCTCCGTGCTTTTACAGGTCGTATTCTCGGGTTCAGTGTGTGTGCTTGTGGGTTCTTATTTGGCATTCAGTGCTGGCTTTTGGGTCGCTTCTGCTTTGCAGTGGCGTCCTGTCCGCTCGTATCTGTTTGTAGTGCGTTCTTTGCAGGTATTGCTGGATTTGGGGGTGCTTTCTGTTTTAAGTGCGTTCTGACTGACCAGCCGACTGGTTTGAAGCCATGATGGAGCAGCGTGACTTTCCTCGAGTTCATGCTGCGTATGGGCTGTCTTCTGCAGTTCATATTCACTCAAGGACTTTGGCCAGGAACAGGGAGAGGAGGAGTTCCTGGGCCAAGAATTGTTTGCGCCAGCGTGACCGATTCTCTCATATGACTCTGCTTAGGGAAGTCCAGGAGAATAATCCTGATGACTTCAGGAACTTTCTCCGTATGACGGACCCCGTTTTCCACCGTCTATTGGATCTTCTGTCCCCCTATATCACAAGGTCCATACTAATGTTCAGATAAAGGAACACCTGGGTAGCAGTGATCATAACATGATTTCATTTAATATTAACTATAAGCAAGAAATACATACAGGAAAGATAAAAACACTTAATTTGAAGAGAGCAAATCTTCAAAGCATGAGGACTGCTCTCCAGGGCTTGGACTGGGAGGGAATATTGGCACAGATGAACACAGAACAGAAATGGGAATTCTTCAAAAAGACTCTTTGGAACCTCACTGCAAAGTATATTCCCATGGGCAATAAGTTTAAAAGGCTAAAGATAAAACCTATGTGGCTCACGGTCAAAGTTTAAAAAGCTATAAACAATAAGAAAACAGCTTTTAAAAAATATAAAAATGAAGGAACACTAGTGTCGTTTAAATGTTACAAAGAATATAATAGAATATGTAAAAAGGAAATCAAGGATGAAAAAATTCAAAATGAACGACAGATTGCAAAAGATAGTAGGACAAACCCCAAAAAATTCTTTAAATATATTAATAGTAAAAAGGTCAAGTCTGAGCATGTAGGCCCTTTACAAAATAATCTAGAGTGGGTGACTGAGGACATAGAGAAGGCAAATGTATTAAATGCTTTATTCAGCTCTGTGTATACAATGGAGTATGGGGGAGCTCATGTCCATAATGGGGGTGGGAGTGACACAGCCCCAAATCCACAATGGCTCAAAAGTGATATGGTCCATAAATATTTAGACAGAATAAAGGTGGATAAAGCACCTGGACCAGATGGCATCCACCCACGGATCCTAAAAGAATTGAGCTCTGAAATTTCAAAGCCACTGTATCTAATATTTAGGGACTCATTAATGACAGGAATAGTACCACTGGATTGGCGTAGAGCCAATGTGGTGCCTATATTTAAAAAGGGAACAAAGTCTTTACCAAGTAACTATAGACCTGTTAGTTTAACTTCTATAGTTGGGAAGATACTGGAACGTTTAATAAAAGACCACATGGATGAGTTTTTGCTGGAAACAAACTATTTAAGCAGCAGACAGCATGGATTCATGAAAGACAGAAGTTGTCAGACAAACCTGATTTCTTTTTATGAAGAGGTAAGTAAAACCCTGGACAGAGGCGTAGCAGTGGACGTGGTATACTTGGATTTTGCAAAAGCGTTCGATACAGTTCCCCACACACGGCTCATGTGTAAGGTAAGGTCTACAGGATTAGATATATCAGTTTGTAAATGGATAGAAAACTGGCTGAAAGACAGAATTCAGAGAGTTGTGGTTAATGATTCTTACTCTGAATGGTCCAAGGTTATCAGCGGTGTACCCCAAGGTTCAGTGTTGGGTCCCTTACTTTTCAATATATTTATAAATGATATTGGGTCTGAGATCCAAAGTAACATTTCTGTTTTTGCAGATGACACCAAGCTATGCAGCGGAATAACGTCCTTACAGGATGTCTCCAATTTACAAGCCGACCTCAATGCTCTGTCTAATTGGGCGACTATGTGGCAGATGAGGTTTAATGTTGATAAATGTAAAGTTATGCACTTGGGGGCTAAGAATATGCATGCATCATACATGCTAGGGGGAGTTCAACTGGGGGGATCTGTAGTGGAGAAGGATCTGGGGGTTTTAGTTGATCATAAGCTCAATAATGGCATGCAATGCCAAGCTGCGGTTTCCAAAGCGAGCAAAGTCCTTTCTTGTATCAAGAGAGGTATGGACTCCAGAGAGAGATATCATTTTGCCCCTGTACAAATCATTAGTAAGACCTCATCTGGAATATGCAGTCCAGTTTTGGGCAACAGTTCTCAAAAAGGATATCGGAGAGCTGGAGAAAGTGCAGAGAAGGGCAACTAAACTGATAAGAGGCATGGAAGAGCTCAGCTATGAGGAAAGATTAGAAAAACTGAATTTATTCACTCTTGAGAAGAGAATAAGGGGGGATATGATCAACATGTACAAATATATAAGAGGTCCATATAGTGAACTTGGTGTTGAGTTATTCACTTTAAGGTCAACGCTGAGGACAAGGGGGCACTCTTTACGTCTGGAGGAAAAGAGATTTCACCTCCAAATACGGAAAGGTTTCTTCACAGTAAGAGCTGTGAAAATGTGGAACAGACTCCCTCCAGAGGTGGTTCTGGCCAGCTCAGTAGATTGCTTTAAGAAGGGCCTGGATTCTTTCCAAAATACACATAATATAACCGAGTACTAAGTTCTGTAGGTAAAGTTGATCCGGGGTAAATCCGATTGCCTCTTGGGGGATCAGGAAGGAATTTTTTCCCCTCCGGTAGCAAATTGGATCATCGCTCTGCTGGGGTTTTTTGCCTTCCTCTGGATCAACTGTGGGTATGGAGTTGGGTGAATGGGATGTACTGTGTTTTATTTTGTTTGTTTGTTTTTATTTTTTTATGGTTGAACTGGATGGACTTGTGTCTTTTCTCAACCTGACTAACTATGTAACTATGAGGCAGGACACTGTGATGCGCCAAGCCAATCACGGCCGAGCAGAGGCTTATTGCCACCTTGCGGTACCTGGCGACTGGGAGGACCCTGCAGGACCTCAAGTTCTCGACAGGCATCTCTCCCCAGGCGCTTGGGATCATCATACCGGAGACGTGTTCTCCCATCATACAAGTGATGCAGGAGGAGTATATTAAGGTAAGTTTCCTCCTTTAACATCACAATCTATGGGCCAGATTCAGGTAGAGTTAGGCTGGAGTATCAGTGATACTCCAGCCTAACTCTCACTTTGAGCCGGCGTTTCTGTTTTCAGTAAGCAGAAAACATGAAACGCCGGGTTGGAGTTACTATACGAGCGGCGTAATTGTATTTCGCCGTCGTATCGTAACTTCAATTTTAAAAATGGCGCGCGGGGCGTTCCTGCTGATTAACGCCGAGAATATGTTACTCAGCGGGAATCGGAAATTCACTATCGTATTCGGGCGCGACGCAGTGACTTTCCGACGTTTCCATAAGAGATACGCGGCGCAAAGATAAAGCAGCCCCCTAGTGGAGTATCCTATGTTAAGTATGGCCGTCGTCATCGCGTCGAAAAAAAAAAAATCGCGTCGTTTGCGTAAAACGTCCGTGAATGGGGATTGACGTTCCCTGAAAGAATTTGGAGCATGCGCACTGACAGTCGACGCATGCGCAGTACGTTCGCCGCGGGATCGTGCATAGTTAACATAATACATGCCCCCTACCCGCCCAATTTGAATTCCGCCGGCTCATTTTCGCTACGCCCCTGCAACTTTAGGAGCAAGTGCTTTGTGAATAACAGTACTTGCTCCTAAAGTTTCGGCGGAGTAACGTAAATGAGAAACGTTACTCCACAGTAAAGAAGCGCCCATCTACCTGAATCTGGCCCCATGTTTTTAATAATGTGTGCTAATGTCTTGTATTTCTTGCCTTTTTCCCTAATTACCATGATTGTTATATGCTGTGTGTGAATGTTCTCTTTTCTCCCCATGCATGTTGTAAGCTTTCCATGCTCTTTTTGTTGGCTTACATGCATCTTTCCCTTCACTAACCTGTCTAGCATGCTATCCTAGGGCCAAACACACCTAGCCTAGTCTTTTTTTAGCCAGTTTTTTTGTCTGCTCCATTGTAGTTCTGCCCCCCCCCCCCCCCCCTAAAAATGTTTATTGCCCCATCAGAGGGATGAGGAGTCTGATAAGTGGGCCTATATTTTTGGCATAAAACACTCACTCCAATAATAAATCTTATACTGATGTTGCACACATTGTGATTGCAATGTTTATGTGCCAAAGTACTAATTTTTTTTTTGTTTGTCCCCACAGTTTCCCTGTGGCTTCCCAATTTGCCCAGCGGTGGGAATTTCCGAACTGCGGAGGGGCAATAGATGGGAAACACGTCCGCATAGTGCCGCCACCCCGTTCGGGGTCGTACTATTTTAACTACAAATGTTTTCATAGTATCGTGTTGATGGCGGTGGTGTCGGGACAGTATGAATTTTTGTATGTGGACGTGGGGAAGAACGGCCGGCAGTCTGATGGGGGAGTGAACGCGCGGACAATCTGGTGATCTGGAACTGCCACAGGATGAAGACAATTTGGAGGGACTTCCGTTTGTTTTTGTCGCGGATAAAGCTTTCAGGCTTGGACCTCACCTCATGCGGCCTTTTTCCCAGAGGACCCTCACCCCGGAGAGGAGGGTGTTCAATTTTTGTCTGTCCAGAGCCCAGAGGGTAGTCGAGAATGCCTTTGGGATACTCGCCAGCCGGTTCCGCCTGTTCCAGACAGCGATGCACCTGGCGGAATATAAATTGAACAGTGTTGTATTTGCCTGTTGCATTTTGCACAATTTTTTACGCAGGCACTCCCAGTCGTACCTAGCCAACATCGGTGCTGAGGCAGGACTACCCTCAGATACCTTTCCTGGCCTGGACACTGGTCGCACTGCGTTGGCCCCCCAATCTGCTCGTGAGGCACGCGACAAATATGTTAAGTACTTCATGGGTCGGGGGGCAATTGCTATGCCAGAACATATGTCTTTCTAATTCGGCCCCCAAAAGAAAGAAATATTAAGAAACAATAAATAATTAGACCATTGGAATTTATACAGTTGTTTGTCATTATTGTTTGTTTTCTTTTATCTGTCTCCCTGGTTCTCCAACTAGTGCATTTCTAGTGCCAAATTTAGTTCTCATGTTTTAGTAAATAACCACAATTGCTAAGTAGTCACTCATCTACAAACTGGTATTGAGCATAGAAAGAAAAAGCCACTCCATTTTTAATTTTTTTATTTGGCACAACTTGTGCGTTTTTTTTAGTTTTTTTTTTAATTTTTGTTATTTAAAATGTTTTTAAATTTTTGGTATGTAGTACAAAAAACATGTTTTTTTTTTCAAAAAAGAAAATATCTCCAAACAATGGAAATTACAAAGTTCAACCTTAATCGAAACACATGTGATGGGGTGATGTCACCCCGGAACAAGCCAAAATTTGAAGATGCACACATTCTGTGTGAGTGGCCAAATGTGGATTTCTCTCCTGATACCATGACAAATGTCAACATGTGCTATCTGCCATCATGGGTGATCAATGGATGTGTTTTTTGGGGGTGCAAACCCTTCCTCTCACCTACTTGAGTAGCGAGGAAGGGGTTGCACCCACAAAGCACAGACAATCGATATCCTGTTATGGCAGATAGCACATGTTGACATCTTCAAATTGTGGCGTGTGGATTTTCCAATACGGTTGTGCAAAACATAACATTGAAACTGGTTGGGGGGGGGGTTAATCTTTTATACTGCCCATCATGTCAATGATGTTTTTGAAATTTTGCTCAATGACATTCATCCTATTCCTCATAATGTCCATTTCAGTACTGCATTCCATAATTTGTTGGATAACGATTTGGACACTAGCCTTGGAAAAATGAGGACTAGCAGATGCTGTGATACCACCATCTTCATCCCCTAAAAAAAAAATGTATATGTTTTTTTTAGTAATGTGCAGGCCTACCTACATCTCTTTTTCCCTGTGAAGCTGGGATGACACTGACCTGTTGTGCTGATAATCTCCACCTCCCCATGTTCCACAACACCTTCTTCCACAACACCTTCTTCCACCTCTTTCTTCCACCTCTCTTTCTTCCACCTCTCTTTCTTCCACCTCTCTTTCTTCTACCATTCCTTCTTCCACATCTCCTTCTTCCACATCCTCCTCCTCCACATGCGGGGGTTGTTTTTTTTGAGAGTCTGGGCCTCCTTGCCTCCTCCAAATGGTGTCCTCTTCTTTCCCCTAATAACATGAAACAAAAGGTATACTCAGCACACAGATATTGGAGGGCAGAAATATAAAACATTGCTTAGAAGTGGTGTACAATTGTCTGTTTGGGCTCAATCCACCAAACATAACCTTTGTTTTTCTGACTTCTCCCAAGCTGTGATACTACCGCTTTTTGGCAAAGTGACACACATGGATGCCCACCAAAAACAATATTTGTGGGAGACACGAAAGAAAAATGTTAGTTATGGGGGAGACACAGGTGCTCTTGAGTCCATATGTGAAAACAGCTGCTTCTTATCACTGTGTGAATGAATCCTGTTTGCCTTTCACATTCTAGTAAGATTGAACAAACACATCATCTTTTCCACAATGTTTAGAAACGTTGTTTTACGCCAAATAGGCATGTCCAGGTGTGCTTTTCCTGGAACGACATCAGATTTGTGAGGAACGATGTTTACTAGGAACGTGAAAATACTTCCTATTGCCAAATTCAACAAAGAAAATTTACATGTTCCAAAGTACAACCAGGCCAAAGAAGCAGATGGGGAAAAACATGCCCACAAATTATAAAGACAATTGCATATAAAAGCATAAAAATTACTTACTTTTCTCAATAATTCTCTTGATCTTCCTATACTGCTCTGGTTCACGCAATTTCAAGTCCGACCAACGTTTCCGGAGCTGCTCCTTGGACCTTGTGACACCAAATATGTCAGAAAGTCTCCTCGCCACCTTGTCCATTATTTTCGCCTTCCTCCGATTAGGGGTGTTGTATGGCCCATGATCTCCATCATAATCTTTCCTCCGCAGTATGTCCACCATCTCCACCATTTCTTCTAGTGACATATTAGTTGCTTTGTAGCGTCTGAACCTGGATCGTGATGTTCCTGCCTCCGTCCTTTCCTGGTCATGAAAGGGTAAAGCACACTCCTGTGACATCTCCATATTTTCGTTTCACAATGAATAGGGGCGTGGAAAAGAGGAAAGGGTCCGTCATGGGCGGCGAAGAGGGCGGCGTTTCACGCATGCGCGGGGTATATAAGGAGAATGACGTGATCACGTAAGTTACGCGGAGTCTGCTCGAGCGTAAGAGAGGAACGGCAGAAACTTGACGGTAAATTTGAAAATGGGCCCAGCAGAGGCCTAAAGACTTGAGTCATGGGATAGGGGGTTTATATGCAGGCATAGAATATGCGGACGAAGAGGGCGGCATTTCACGCATGCGTGGGGTATATAAGGAGAACAACATGATTACGTAAGTTACGTGGAGTCTGCTCGAGTGAGTCATGGAATAGGGGGTTTATATGTTGATTGCACCCTTGCGCTATTATGTATCTTGGGGCCCTCCATGCAATTTCGCTCCCCATCTGCTTGGAGACATCTCAAAATATATATGTGGGAATGCTCTACCTCTTTATTTTATTGTGTATCAGATCAGGCAACGATTGTCATTGTTGGACAGAGGTAATTAGGCAGTGTATCATCTCATCAATGCTGAGGGGCATTATATCTACACATTAATAGTGCCTTAATGAATGCTATCATTACTTTTGCACGTTTTTAGTGAAATGGAAACAAAGGGTCTGCAGGTAAAATAATTTTTTTCAACAACAATGTGGCAGAGCTGGGCAGCATTTTAGCAGCAGGAGACACTGGGCCAGATTCTCAAAAGAGATACGACGGTGTATCGCAGGAAACACCGTCGTATCTCTGTTTTTTTTTTACTGGGTATCTATGCGTGTGATTCTTGAATCACTTACGCATAGATACAGTGAAGATCCGACAGGTGTAAAACACTTACACCGTCGGATCGTAGATGTAATTACTTTTCTGGCCGCTACGTGGCCTTTACGTTGTTTTCTCATTTGCCTATGCAAATGAACCTAATACGCCGATTCCCGAACGTTTTTACGCCGCCCCGGCGTTGTTTACGTCGTTTCCGTAAGCGTAAACCTACCCCTGCTATATGAGGGGTAGGTTTACGAAGTTCCGTCGTTGCCATGTTAAGTATGGCGTCAGATCAGCATCATCTTTTTCCGTCGGTTAAGTCATTTTACTAAGTCGTTCGCGAATAGGGCATTGCGTAAGTAAAGATCACGTCATTTTGATGTCGGTTTCAACGACGCTTACCGACGTGAGCTGGAGCATGCGCACCAGGCTTTTTTCCCGGCCGGCGCATGCGCAGTTCAATCGATGCAACATGAAAAAGTTGAATATGCACGAAAATATGATGCACTTCATATCAAAATATAAAGACCTGCCCTGCCTTTGGGATTCAAGGCACCCATCGTATCACAAGAGCGACATCAGAACGGCATCAATTGATCAATTTGCATTATACATGCAGACTTGGATTCCGGAGTGCACATCCAGCATGGTTAGGGATAAAATTAACCTCAGGGCACATACAGGAGGACATACAAGAACTACCAGAAACAGAGGTCAGGAGCAGCAGCACATGATCCAAAGGAGCCCAGGCTGTGGTACTACAAGGAGCTCAGCTTTTTGGATGATCAACTGGAGGGCTGGGAATCACTTTCCAGTCTTCCTTCCACCCTTCCTTCCACGCTTCCTTCCAGCGGAACTTCCACGGTTCCCCAAACCCCTGCAGAGTCCGCCCAGGAGCTGGCTGGCACAGAGGAGCCAGATATGGTGCTCTTCAGTGAGGTATAGTAGTTTACAACATATTTCTTGGCTGCTAATCATTGTTGGTTTATTGAGATGATTTTGTAACCAAAAAGGAAAGCTTGGAAACATAAACACAAGTCGTGGGCAGCAGAGCTTTTTTTCTCAGAAAATAGGTGCAGGAACTCAACCACGACCCGTTCAGATTTCACAAACAGTAGAAGGGTCTTAAAGGGGCATTAAATACCAGAATTGTATTACATACAGTGTGCAGAGTTCAGGGGGTTACAAAGCAGTCACTTGTAAACACAGAAACCAGACTTCTGTGCTCACAAGTGATTGTGGTGAGCGGGCACCAAAGGGTCTGAGCCAAAGGTGGTGGAACTGAGTTCCACCAAGTTCCCCCAGAAAAAAAGCCCTGGTGGGCAGAAAGAATTGTGTCAGGGATGCCAACTGCAGGGGTCAGAATGAGAGTTTGTTCAGTTTAAATTAAGAAAAAAGAAAACAGTCAAGAGCATGAAAATGTGTGTGATTGATTGTGCAAAATATTACAACATGTTCCTTTTTTATACACAGGAAGAGACCAGCCAGGAGGCGCCAGCTCCAGAAAATGCCAGCCAGGCGGAAGGGGTGAGTGGCAGCCAGGAGGAGGCCGGGCCGAGTGGATGTCAGCAGGTCCCCAGGCCCAGGCTGAGCACCATCTCCCAGGTGCCTCCCCTCCAGATGCGCCGACCAGGCCAAAGGAGGCGCTTGAGGCAGTTGGAGGAGGAGAGCCTGGAGGTGATCAGGGAGGCAGCCCAGATCATGAGGGCCCCCCTGAACCCAACCGAGAGATTCAGCTCATCCCTCGCCAGTGACCTCCATGAAGTGGGGGAGGAACAAAGAGGCCTTGCAAAAGACATAATAAACAAGGTCATGTGGTGGGCGAGAAGGGGCCTGTTGACAAAGGACACCGATTTAAGTGACCCGGCACCGGCTACTCATCTTCTTCCTCCTGCTGCCACATCCACACCACCTGCAAGGGGCCGCGGACGG
Source organism: Rana kukunoris (assembly GCA_029574335.1). NCBI lineage: Eukaryota > Metazoa > Chordata > Amphibia > Anura > Ranidae > Rana > Rana kukunoris. The sequence continues at coordinate 62,235 of JAJQKJ010001848.1, forward strand.
GGCCGTGGAAGTTCTGCTGAAAGGCAGCCTGGAAGGAAGGCTGGAAGGAAGACAAGAAAGTGATTCCCTGCCTTCCAGCTGATTTGGCCACAAACTGAGCTTGTTGTAGTACCACAGCTTGGGTTCCTTTTGTCATCTGCTGCTGCTTCTCATTTCTGTTTTTTGGCAAGCACATTGTGACTCTTGAGGTTGTTAATTTTCTTCTTGATCATGTTGGAATGTGCCTTTGGTGTCCAAGTCTGCATTTATTTTGTGAACTGATCAATTGTTGCCGTTCTTGTTCTAATTTTTTGTTGTGCCAGAATAAATGGCAATTGTATTTACGTTCAAACCTTGTCTTGTGTTTTACTGTGGTGAATAGCCATCAAACATTTCCAAAATACAATGTGTAATTTACAAAGGACACAACCTCCTTTGGGGGTGGGGGGGGGGGGACATTTGGTGTGATAACTTGCAAAAAATATAAAAATAAAAACATTGTTGTGATTACTTGCAAAAAAAAAAAGTCCATCATAAAGTAAAAAAAAAGAAAAAGATTTCACCAAAAAAAAAAAAAAAAAACATTGTTGTGATAACTTGCAAAAAATATTTGGGACATCTGGCTTTCAAAAATGAAAAAAAAAAAAATCACAAGTAGGGATGAGCCGAACACCCCCGCATTCGGTTCGCACCAGAACGTTCGAACAGACCGACCGTTCGCGCGAACATTTAGAACCCCATTGAAGTTTATGGGACTCGAATGTTCGAATTCAACGTTTTTGAGAACCCGGGTCTTGCCCCAGGGAACATGTATCAATGGAAACGTTTTTAAAAACGGTAGTTTTTTCAGGAGCAGGACTCCTGAAAAATGACCGTTTTTAAAACTTTTTTCCATTGATACATGTTCCCTCGGGTTCTCAAAGATGTTTTCACAGGCAAACTATAGACACCCAGCAGGTACAATATTTCAAGGAATTTTTCCTTTTTTTTTTTTTAATTTAAGCATCATTAAAATCACTGCTCCTGATTCAGTAGCAGTGATTTTAATGATGCTTAAATAAATAAAAAATGAAAAATGCCTTTAAATATTGTACCTGTGATAACGTCTTTAAATAGCACAATCACCTGCCTGCCAGTAAATTAGGAAGAACTGATCTAGCTAAGCTATACAGTGTATAAATATATGTACAACTCCTAGGGATGTATATATATCCTCTACACACTGTAAATTAAGCTAAACTGACTAGCCTGCCTGCTCTTTCTATCTATATAAAAAGACTATCTCTCTGACTAATCTCTGTTCAGAGCTGGAACACACTACACGAGGCCACCCAGCAGGTGGCCTTATATAGTGTGGGGCATGTGCTAAAGCACTGAGCCATAATTGGCCAAAGCCACCCTGGTTTGGCCAATTATGGCTCTCCGTTTTTTGCGCGCTGTGATTGGCCAAGCATGCAGGGTCATAGTGCATGTTTGGCCAATCATCAGTGCGCAATGCCGCAGTGAATTATGGGCCGCTGCGCGTCACTCGAATTTGGCGTGCACGACTTGTTTTGTTCGAATTTCGTTGAACGTACGAACAGACAATGTTCGAGTCGAACATACGTTCGAATCGAACGCGGAGCTCATCCCTAATCACAAGCAAAAAAGCTAAAATGTCAGTATGGGAGAACTCTGTCTAAATAGCATCAGCAAAAGAATGTGTTTATTCTAGCAAGAGAATGAAGAAAAAAATGCGCTGCAATAAACGAGACACTAAATATTTAAAATGTCGAATGTGCCATGTCAAAAACAAATGCGAGTTTTACAAGACCGAGCGCTCCCGTCCCCTCATTTAGTCTGAGCATGCGCGGGTTTTTGGACCGATGCTTTTGCATACTAACCATCGGTTTGGACCGATGGTCAGGCTTCCATCGGTCCGATTTTAAAGCAAGTTAAGGCCAGTTTCATCGGACCAAACCGATCGCGTTTACACGGCCTAACACGTTAGGACAGGCCTCAAAATTTCAAGTCCTGAGCTACTAGCCAGGCCTTAAGGGTTACTCACCACCAGTTGCCCCACCCCACCCAACCCCTACCTTGTCCCACCCCTAATCACACCCTCATAAATGATATCATGAAATGACACTTAAAGCGGAAGTAAACCCATCGATTTAACATTTTCAAAAAGCAGTTAAATTTCCGGCATGCCGGGATTGCCAACTGTCACATTGGTTGTGCTCTCAACCAAACTGTCAAACCATCCAATGGCTGGTGTCATAACTGATCACATGTGCAGCACCACGGCAGTTGAAGATTAAACAGAGGCCAAGATGGCAGCTTCCTTGGCTGAAAATGATAGAAGGGTTTACTTCCACTTTAAATGTTTTATGCAGAATTAAATTACAAAAATAAATATTAACAACAACCTGTGCCCACCATTGCAGCGTGACCTGCGCCCACCATTGCAGCGTGATATGCGCCAACTATTGCAGTGTGGACCCAATCAGGATAGGCAAATTCTGGGGGTGTGACCGGATGCAGGAGGGTGTGAGAGTTGTGGTGTGCGTGTGTGAGGCTGTCCACCCCGCCTCCCCTCTGCTGATGTACCGTCCTATTGCCCGGTGTACGGCGCCTGATCGAATCGCTCGGTGTGCGGCGCCTGATCGAATTGTCCGGTGTGCGGCGCCTGACCCGGTGTTTGGTGGAGTCCGGCGAAGCCTGGAGCCTGGATCGTGCATTTGTGAGTCTCTGCCGCATCAAAGAACCAGGAGAACCAGGAACACAGAGGATCCTACGGAGCACCTGCCCAGGGGGGAGACAGACAGTGTAACCCATAGACCATGAGAGAGTCTATACCCCCACATATCTTCACTCTTTTCAATCCTATATCTACTAGCTGGCGGCGGGGGATTGAGCCCTTGAAGAGGGGGCCCTGCAGCAAGATGGCGAGAGCATGAAGTTGATTCGGGTCTAGATCCAGGACAGAGGTAAAAGTTTATATACCCCTATTGCTTTTACTAATTGTCCATATCAAGCCGCATGAAGTGACTTTCTAGGAGATATCTTTTTTATATATAGCTCTGGACTGCTTCTTAAGTTGTGTGGGAGATTGGTTGTATACCACCTTGTATACCATTCTCACAAACAAAAAATTAACCAGCTATTGTTTGCTTTTCTGAACCCCAATATTAAAGAGAGGTGGGAAGGAGAGTCATAGGGGGAAAAGGAAGTGAAATACCAACCATACAACCATACACTTTCTCAGTTTATTATTGTGCTATATATTATCAGCGAGTGTGTGGGAGGGCTCCACTAAATAAGCCAAATAATAGAGCTGGTTGGCCGTCTATTGATCCCCCCTTCAAGAAAGGCAAGAATTAGTTACGTCCTATATGATTACTATGAGTAAAAGTGCTCCCCATCCAGAGGGTGCCCCTATCACAAGGTCAACTAAAGAGAAAGAGAAAGGCAGCCAGGCCGCTGCAGCCAAATTAGAGCGCTTCGCTCACTCCCCTAAGTCTACTAACCAGTCCCCTATACAGGGGGGGGGGGGTTATCATCTACAGCCGCACAATCCAAGGGCTCGATAGGGGCATCGGCGGATAGGCGAAGCTTAGGATCAGTAACCTCCAAATCAGCAGCCTCCAAAACATCTAATTTAACCAATCCAACTGGGCCCAAGATTCAAATTGCTAAGGAACTTGGGGAGGAGAAAGCTGGTATGGCTGCTACTACATTGGCCGCTGTGGCTATATCCGGATCCTCGGCTAGAGCTGCTACGGAGCCAACTGAGGAGCCCACATTGAAAGACGTTTTAAGCGCTGTCAATGCTTTGATAATCAACTTAAGAGCTTGAAAGACGAATTCTCCTTATTACACCAGGATATGAGTAAAGTCATCGAAAGGGTCACTAACTTGGAAGAGCGAACAAGTACCCTAGAGGACATTTTGCACCCTATGAGGAATGAACTAAAGGGACTACAGGAAAAAAACAATCTCCAAGCATCAAAAATAGATGAAATGGAGAACAGACTTCGCAGGAGCAATGTTCGTGTGATTGGTCTCCCAGAACGGTGTGAGGGCTCCGACACCATAAAATTTGTGGAGGGATGGCTCAGAGAGATCTTTGACACTGCTATTTTTTCACCCTTTTTTTCTATTGAAAGAGCCCATAGGGTCCCCTCCAAACCCCCACAACCAGGAGGGCACCCTAGATCCTTGCTATTTAAATTCTTTAACTATGCTGATAAAGTCACTTTGCTGCAGAAAGCTAGGGAGAAAGGGGACATTATGTACAATGGTGCTAGAGTCTCGTTCTACCCGGATTTCTCCCCAGAACTACAAAAACGGAGAGCGGAATTTGGCCCAGTTAAACGTACTCTACAGCAACATAATTTGATATACGCCTTAGTGTATCCAGCTCGCCTACGGGTTTCAGCACTGGGCAGGACTTTTTTTTTCAATACACCAGATGAAGCATCAAGATGGCTGGATGACATCCGCAAGGACTTATAAGCCCTATAGGCTGCAAGAATAATTATGCTTCCTCTCCCCTCCCCCTCCTTTCTTATTTCCTGTAGGGATTCCCCTTTTTTCCTTTTTCCTTTTTTATAAATTAAAAAAAAAAACATTTTTATTTTTTTCGGGCGCCACAGTTTAAAATTTTATTTTTTGTTAGCTCAATGAAAAGACGCCTTTTGGGTCCTTCAAGTTATCACTTTTTATTGCACATTTAGTCACAATTTAGCCACAATAATAACAACATAGTAGATAAAAAATAGCAATCTTGCTGAGCTTGCTTTTTCCTTTTTCTTTTTTTTTTAAGAAAAATTTCCCTTTGGGCCACTATTTTTCACCTTATTTGACATACGGTGTGTCAAAACTAGGGGTCTTCTTTGCTGGTTTCCCTAACTCCTACAAATTTTCTATTTTTTTTTTTTCCTTTTGCCCCCCTTCACTATACACTGCTAAGGTATCGAGACTTTTCTGAACTTTGAGACACTTTTAAAATAGTCTGTGACACCATTTTTATTATACATTTCTTATATATCTTTTTTTCTATATACTTGTACAATTGGGGTAATATGTGATATGGGACATAGGTCCCTTTGTATTTAGGGGTGCCCCCCGGGAAACGGGTATTAGTAAATTTGTCTAGTTTTGCTTAGTTTTGTTTAAGGGGAGGGGGAGAGAGAGGGGGGGAGGAGAGATTTTCTCTATGGGAAGGGGGTGGACAGGGGTGGTGCACTAGTGGTTGAATGTTGGTCGTGATGAGAGTGGGTAAGAGAGCTAAGGTCACAGGAGAGGCCCCCAAGGGGAGCCCCAATGGGCAGGGTGGGAGTAGAAGGGGGTGGGAGGACCTAAGCCCAGGAGTGGGCTTAGTAGGGAGGAGGAGGGGAGGGTGAGGGAAGGGGGGAGGGATGGGGCGGGAGGTTAAGCTAGGGGAAGGAGGTACTCCAAGTATTCTAAACATCTTTAACACTACTAGTAAGGGGAGAGGCTTTGGTCTGAGTAACCAGTCGGATGAGAGGGAGAAGAGTAACTCCATGCCGTGGTCTATTTCTGTTCACCTTTTACTATACACTGCCCATGGCTTGGAGAATTAGATCATGGAACGTACAGGGGTTGGGGGACCCCATCAAGAGGGCACTGGTTCTGGCGTCAATGGATGGGAGGGGAACAGGGATACTTTGTTTACAGGAGACACATCTAACCCGGGAGACTATGGCCCAATTGGGTGCTCGGAAATTCCCATTTCGATACCATTCGGTACATTCTTCATACTCAAGAGGGGTCAGTATACTGGTGGGGAAGGGACTGCCATTCTCCTGTGAAAAGAGCTGGATAGACGAACAGGGACGATATATCTTTCTATCCTGCTCTATTGAAAATAGGCCCTTTGTACTTGCCAATATATATATCCCCCCCTTTTAACTTTAGTGTACTACAGAAACTAGTCGAGTTTATGTTGGATAAGCCAGATACCCCCCTGATAGCAGTGGGCGATTACAATGAAGCCCCTGATAATGCGAACGATAGATTCCCCTCAAAACCTGATTTGAACACCAAACAGGGGGGCCGCTAGGTCCAGTTCATGGAGGAGGCAGGGTTAAGAGATATCTGGCGTATTCATCATCCACAGACCCGGCAGTATTCATGTTTTTCTAGCTCCTAAGCCACCTTGTCAAGAATTGACCTGGGAATTGGCAATGAAATACTATTAAATATGGTGAAGGAAATAGAGTATGGCCCAAGAGGGGTCTCAGACCACTCGCCTTTAGAACTAGTATTTAGAAAGAATGAGCAAGCACCCCCAAGGGAGTGGAAAATTAGCCCATATTGGCTTGAACTACTTGGGGACCCACAAGAACTATTAAATAATTTGAAGGAGTATATCCGGATTAATACAGGCACAGCAGTGGCTGGGGTGGTCTGGGACTCCTTGAAGGCATACCTAAGGGGATTGTTAATACAAAGGGTGGCAAGGTTACAGAGGGAATCTAGGAAGTGGGAAGAAGAGGCCAGAAATGGAGCATTGATGGCTGAACAGCGATACACTGAGGATCCCTCCCCAAGTAGCCAAAGAGAATGGCTAGACAAACAACAGGTCTATAAAATGGCTACTATGAGGAAGGCAGAGAACCATCAAATTTTCCAGAAACAATCTCAATTTGGGGAGCGAGAGAAAGTGGGGCGTACGCTGTCACTCCTGATACGGACCAACACCCCTTCCTCCAACATTGGAGCTATAAGGGGGCCCACAGGTGAAATCTTAACTGAAGGAAGGGAGAAAAGGCATAGGTTTCACGACTTCTATAAAGCACTATATAAATCAAGGGGAGAAAACAAAGGCATGGAAGCTTTCTTCCAAGGAATTCCGTTTCCAAATCTGTCTGACATGGAAAAAAAAAAACTGGAATCCCCTGTCACGTTGGAAGAACTACAGCTTGCAGTGGCAGGGATGTCCAACCATAAATCACCAGGTCCCGATGGGCTCCCAATAGAAATCTATAAGCGATATGGAGACATATTGCTACCTGAACTATTACACACTCTGGAATCAGCCTTCCTTGAGGGAAATCTCCCTGCCTCCATGATGGAAGCAACGATCATCGTAATTCATAAAGAGGGAAAAAACCAATTAGACCTATCTTCCTATCGTCCAATTTCACTGCACAGACGTTAAAATCCTTGCAAAAGTCCTGGCGACACGGCTAAAGGAATGTATAGAGAGACTCGTTCACCCTGATCAGTCAGGATTTATCCCGAATAGGTCAACGTGTTTCAATATAAGAAGGGTCTTTTTAAACTTGCAGATCCCTACTGATAATGAGGGCCCTAGAGCACTCCTGGCCTTAGATGCCGCTAAAGCATTCGATAGCCTGGAGTGGCCCTACTTATGGAAGGTACTAGAAAGCTTTGGATTTGGCCCGTCCTTTATTAGATGGATTAAACTCCTATATAATAAACCATGCGCAAAAGTTAAAATAAATGGCGAAGTCTCAAGCCTGTTCGAGCTGGGGAGGGGGACGAGACAAGGGTGTCCCTTGTCCCCACTCCTGTTTGCACTGGCCATGGAACCCTTAGCCATTAAAACCAGGCTTAAAGGTACACTAAAGTCAGGTTTTTTTTTTAAAAAAAATAACAAACATGTGATACTTACCTCCACTGTGCAGTTCGTTTTGCACAGAGTGGCCCGGAAACCTGTCTTCTGGGGTCCCTCGGCGGCTGTCTGGGCTCCTCCTCGCAAAAGCTTTCCTTCTTCATGCGAGGGCGCTCGCATGGAGGAAAACTTTTGCGAGCGCGCTCCGGTAATACAGCGGCGGCCATAGCCGCCGACTGTATCACTCGGCTCCGCCCCCCAGCGCGCCGCGTCATCCGCCATGATTGAAAGCAGCGCTAGCCAATGGCTGCGCTGCTATCAATCCGCCCAGCCTAGCCAATCAACGGCCAGGCTGGGAACCGAAGAGGACGACGTGGACGCGCCCGGGACATTCGAACGGTCAGGTAAGTACAACGGGGGCTCGGGGGGGGGGCGGTGCTGCTAAATGTTTTTTTTACCTTCATGCATAGGATGCATGAAGGTAAAAAAACGTGTACCTTTACAACCCCTTTAAGGAAGATATTCAGGAATTTAGGAGGGGCCTAGAGGAGGACAGGATATCGCTATTCGCGGATGATGTCCTCTTCTTTATAGGCGACGTCAACAACTCGCTGGCCCCAGTGGTTCAAATGATCAGGGAATTCGGTGGATTTTCAGGACTGATGGTCAACTGGGACAAGTCGGCCCTGCTCCCCATAGATATGCTACAAGTCCAGACGATAGCTGAAATGCCCCAATTAAAAATTCCAACAAAACTAAAATATCTCGGGATCTGGATTACCCGAGATGTCAGGGAGTATACTAGTAAAAATATAGCCCCATTATTAACAATGCTGAAGCAAAAGAAAGACACCTGGAACTGCCTCCCTCTCTCTGTAGCTGGGAGATGTAATCTAATTAAAATGATCTGGCTTCCCCAGCTACTCTATGTACTCCATAATTCTCCGATCTGGGTTAACCAAACATGGTTCAAAAAAATGGAAAAATTATTCCGAGAACTAATCTGGAAAGGAAGGCAGGCCAGAATTGGGTTGCAGACCATGCAGCTCCCGGTCAAGGAGGGAGGGATGGCGGTCCCGCACCCGAGAATGTACTTCCTGGTGTCTCAGCTACAGCAGATTGCAGGATGTGGAATCCCGGACCGAAGAAATGATTGCTTCAGATTAATACTAACCGAGGCCCCACATAAAACACTGGAGGCAAACTCATTTGCCCATAAATGCCCGACTATAAAATTACTAAACAAAGTGTGGCAAACAACAAAGTCTTTACTGGGTTACTCTGGGATAACTGAGTTGGCCCCCCTCTGGAACAATAAAAACTTGCCAGAAGTAGCGGGAGTAGAAAAGTGTAAAATCTGGGAGAGTCAGGGAATCACACAATTAACCCACCTATATGAGGGCAACCTTATGAAATCCTTCTCAGATCTAAAACATGAATTCAATATTCCAAATAAGACGTTTTTTCAAATATCTTCAAATTAGGCATGCCATCCAGACTCAGGCTAAGACCTATTCGGTAGATAGGATCCAGACTCCCATTCTTATTAAAATAGCTCAAGCTAATACAGCGAAAGGTCTAATCTCAGTGCTATATGACAAACTGTGGGCAAGAGACCTGGGATCGATAACGACAGAGCAGTGGAATAGGATCCTAAATAGAGGGGCTCTGGTATCCATCGCTCCAGCACAGAGATTGTCCCACCTCTATTTAATACATCGCGTCTACTATACCCCTAAAAAAATGCTCCAAATAGGTTGGAACCGGAGCGATGAATGCCCTAGATGTAAGGCTACAGGCGACCTTGTCCATATGTTCTGGAGATGCCCCAAGCTCTTCAGATACTGGACAGAAGTCGTTAATAAACTTAACAATACCTTTAAGACCTCCCTAGAGCCTGATGCTAGAAGTTGCCTCCTAGGGGATATAGAGGACCATAGAATTCCCCCGGGAACCCTAGAGGGCGTACTGCGAGGCCTCTTCCAGGCACGCAAGTTAATTGCGTTAGGAACTGGACCGAAACTATCAATACCCTGATCTGGAGCGAGAGAGTGGCCTTTTTTAAAACAAGGGAATTATAAAAGGTTCGAGAGAGTCTGGGGACTATGGCTGAGAGATATAGGAGCCCCCGCTTAGAGACAGAATACCGATATAACCGGCAGCTTCCCCCGACACTGTAAAATAATAACCCCCCAACGAATAGACACTAAACATAGGAAGGACCTAACTCCGACCCTTCTTCTTAGGGAGTAAACCTGTGTTGGTAGCTTGGAGGGACCCCCCCCCCCCCCCCCGGCTGCCCCCCCCCCATCTCAGTGGTACGGCACTAAGAAAAACCTAGATAAATATACCTATATAAATAAACAGTAAAGTAAAACCTTAGTAGAATTGACACCTGGGAGTAGGGATGGGGTCAGTACGGGGGGAAGTGTTAGAGGGGGGGTGGGAGGGAACAGGATAACCTACAGTATGTGCACGGAATGTGAAGTTGGTATTTACTTAATTATCTATGTATAATTTGTATTTTTTATATGTTCCACTGTAAGTGAATACACAAATTTTGTATGATGAGAAACAATAAAGAAAAAGTTAAGATAAAAAAACTATTGCAGTGTGACCCGTACCCCAAATCGCAGCCTCACTGTGCACCAAATTGCAGCCTTACCGTGCCCCATTTTGCTGCATTCACACCTGAGCGTATAGTTTTTAGGCAGAAAGTCACGTTATTTTTTTCACGATTTTGTACAGGTCAAAAGGTCACCAATGTACAAGAATAAAAAACACCTGTAATCTGCCCAAAAATAAGCTCCTGTACTTTTTTGAGCAACGGGCGTTTTTGCTTTAGGTGACAAAACGCACAAATGTGAACATTAAATTAATGGGATTTGTTTTACCTGGGTGTGAACAGAGCCTAAGCTCAAAAAAGTACATGAACTTTTTTATAGGCAGACGTTACAGGCGTTTTTCTTCTTTTTACATTGGTGACCTTTCGACCTGTACAAAATCAGGGCAAAAAAAGCAGCAAAAATTCCTGAAATAAAATACGCCCAACCCGATAGAACAGTGGTCCCCAACTTTTTTGGCACCGGGGACCGGCTGAGTGGAAGAAAATTGTGCCAAGGCCCAATTGGGGGGAGGTTGGGGTTGGCATGTGGGGGGTAAGCGATTTTTCGTGGGCAATGTGTCAGCGCATTATTTCTATTATTACATTGTAGTAATAAATGAAATAGTTCTACCCACCATAATGCAGAATCAGTGGGAGCTTTGAGCATGCCACTTGCCATGTCACCTGCCACCAGATGTGGTAAGGCCCCAACAGATAAAGGTAGCCACCCTCCACAAATGAAGGTAGCCTCCCGTCCACAGAAAAAGGTAGCCTCCCCTCCACAGATAAAGGTAGCCTCCCCTCCACAGAGAAAGGTAGTCTCCCCTCCACAGATAAAGGTAGCCCCCCTCCTCAGATGAAGGTAGCCCCCCTTCACAGATAAAGGCAGTCCCCCCCACAGATGAAGGTAGCTGTGTAGTAATCTTCTTACCTTAACTATGGGTACTGTGGCTGGCTCCTGCATCCTCTGTGGGTGTCTGACTCCCACATCCTCTGTGGCTTGTTCAAGTGGGTGGCTGGCTGGCAGGCACCCTTCCTTTGGATGGTCATCGTGGCTGATTGGCTCCTGGGAGTGGCTGGCTGCCTGGCCCCTGCATCCTCTGTGACTGGCTGGCCGACACCCTGCCGTGGCTGGTTCTCTGTTGTGGGTCATCGTGAGTGGCTGGCACCCTTCCCTGCTGTGTGTGGGACACCGTGGGTGGCTGACTTCCTGCTGTGGGTGGCTGGCCTTGCTCCCTGCTGTGGGTCAGTGGGTGGCTGGCACCCTGCTGCAGGGTGGTGGGTGGCTGTCACAGTGCACCCTGCTGCAGGTGGCTGGCCTGGCTCCCTGCTGCAGGTGGAAGGCCTGGCTCCCTGCTGCAGGTGGAAGGCCTGGCTCCCTGCTGCAGGTGGATGGCCTAGCTCCCTGCTGTAGGTCAGTGGTTGGGTGGGTGGCTGGCAAAGTGCACCCTGCTGAGGCTGATGGAGAGGGGGTGGGCTGACCGAGAGGGAGGTGGGCTGACAGAGGGGGGGCTGACGGAGAGGGGTGACCTGACGGAGAGGAGGTGGGTTGACTGAGAGGAGTGGGCTGACAGAGAGGGGGTGGGTTGACGGAGAGGGGGTGGGTTGACGGAGAGGGGGTGGGTTGACGGAGAGGGGATGGGCTGACGGAGAGGGGATGGGCTGACGGAGAGGGGGTGGGCTGACGGAGAGGGGGTGGGTTGACAGAGTGGGGGTGGGCTGATGGAGAGGGGGTGGGTTGACGGAGAGTATTGCATAAGGATTGTAACTTCACTCATAACTTACTTCAAGCTGGGTGTCTCAGTGCAGAGCCAGGTCCTTGCACCTCTTCAGGGGGAGGATGATTAAAGAGCCAGGTACTTGCACCTCTTCTCAAGGGGGGTTATTTCTTTCTGTCACATCTTGTCTTCTTTGCCAGCACCTCCCCCGGCCCCAACTCACGTGCTCAGCAAGTCACATGTGATGCTGCTCGTCCCCTCCCCTGACATGCCACATGACCTGGGAGGCGGGAGTTGTAGTTTGCTGTGCCTGCGCTGATAAGTAACTTATCTTTAGCGCGGCCGGACTACAACTCCCACCATGCAGCGCAGCCTGCACAGGAGCAGATACTCCAGCCAACCAATCGGCGGCCACCGTGGCCGACTTCTCGCAGCATCACCTGATTTTTTTTTTTTACAGCCTCAGCCAGCCCAGCGGCCGTTAAAGATAATGTAGACGCCGGCTTGGGGGGAAATCTCCGCCCATCCCGCACCTGGGCACGTCCATTCACACTGCACGGGGAGTGTCCGTGTGAGAGACACTCCCTGTTCACTCCTACCTTCCCCAGCCGCAATTGTAAATCCGCAATTGTAAATCCGCTCCGAGGAACTCCATTTCCTACAGCCGGCCGCTGGGCTCTCTCATGCCGCCCGCCCGGGCCCGCCCCCGCGGCCCGGCTGCAGAAGGGCCATGGCCCGGTAGTGGGCCGCGGACCGGGGGTTGACGACCACTGCGATAGAACACCTTTGGGATAAATTGGAGCAGAGACTGCGAACCAGGCCTTCTCTGACCTAACAAATGCACTTCTGGAAGAATGGTTAAACATTCCCATAGACAAACTCCTGAACCTTGTGGACAGTCGTCCCAGTAGAGTTGAAGCTGTAATAGCTGCAAAGGGTGGGCCAACCCAATATTGGACCCTGTAGGGTCTGTAGACTAAAACGGCAATGCCATTAATATTCATGTGTGTGTAAAGGCAGGCGTCCCAATATCGAAAAAAAGAAAAGAAAAGGAAAAAAATCTCTAAAAGTTCCCCAACTCACATTCAAACTTCAACAGACACTATGGGGCTGATTTACTATTATCAATGCGCTGTGCTGGTTCATGGCTTAATTGGTACGCTGGATGAATCCTTAATTAGGCACATGAACCAGCGTAGCACAGGGCGCAATGCAATTAATATGTAAAGCCGCCGCCCAACTACCTTTAGAAGTCTATGGGAGAAATCAAAAGTGTTAATTTTCAAGGTTAATATGCAAGTTTTTCTCCTAAAAAGTGTTTGGGGAACTGAGTCCTGCCCCAGGGGACATGTATCAATGCTTTTTTTATTTTTTAAAACAGCTGTTTTTTTCAGGAGCAGTGCTTAAATAATAATAATAATGCTTAAAATGCAACAATCAAAGTGAAATATTACTTTAAATTTCGTACCTGGGGGGTGTAAAGTCAGCATGTGAAAAATCGCATGTTTCCCGTGGTTAGAACTGTCCCTGCTCAAAATGACATTCTGACGTAAAAAAAAGTCATTTAAAAATTCATTCGCGGCAATAATGAATTGCTCCCGGCAATTCTGAGCAAATTCATACATTAAAAAAAAAAAAAGCATGGGGTCCCCCCAAGTTCCATTACCAGGCCCTTCAGATCTGGTATGAATATTAAGGGGAACCCCCGGCGTAAAAGAAAAATGATGTGGGATTCCCCCCAAATATCCATACAAGGCCCTTCAGGTCTGGTATGGATTTTAAGGGGAACTCCTCCCCAAATTTAACAAAAAAAAAAAGCGAGGCGTTCCCCCAAAAATCCACACCAGACCCCTTATCCCCTTAATTTTTTAAATTTGGGGTGGAGTTCCCCTTAAAATTCATACCAGACCTGAAGGGCCTGGTATGAATATTTGGGGGGAACCCCACGCCTATTCTGGCACTTCTCTCCTTCGTGAAAAAATTATATTATTTTTTTTGCCCAAAAAAAACGGTTTCATGAATTAAAAAATAACAAAGCAGTAAAGTTAGCCCAATTTTTAGGGATAATGTGAAAGATGATGTTACACCGAGTAAATAGATACCTAACTTGTCACGCTTTAATATTGCGCACACTCATGGAATGGCGCAAAACTTCGGGACTTAAAAATCTCCATAGGCGACGCTTGTTTTTTTTTAGGTTACCAGTTTAGAGTTACAGAGGAAGTCTAATGCTAAAATTATTGCTCTCGCTCTAATGCACACATCAATACCTAACATGTGTGGCTTGAACGGCGTTTACATATGTGGGCGGGACTTACATGCGTGTTCGCGTCTGAGTGTGAGCTACTAGAAACAGGGGCGTTTAAATTTTTTTTTGTTGTTAATTTTTGTTCTTTTTTTAAACGTAATCATTTTCTTTTTACACTTTCTTTGTCCCTTTTTTTTTTTTGATCACTTTTATTCCTATTACAAGAAATGTAAACATCCCTTGTAATAGGACTAGTGTGTGACAGGTCCTCTTTATGGAGAGAGGCGGGGTCAATAAGACCCCACATCTGTCCTCCAGGCTGGAAAGCATGAGATCGTAAAAAAAAACACTGATCTCATGCTTTCAGCCGCGATCATGTTCATTCAGCACAGTGGTGTAGTGGATAGCATTTTTACCTAGGTTTCCTCCCACAATCTAAAAACATGCTGTAAATCGGATCCCGTCTAAATAAGCATGCAGTAGTATATTTAGGTTTTGTGCTGCCCTAGGCCTGACTAATCTTCTGCACCTCCTAACAGAAAAATGACCCACCCTTCCTGTCAAGGCCACACCCATTTTTTTTATGACCGGCCAGAAATTTTCAGGGGGCGGGGGCACTGGATTCCCTTAATTTGCATAATTGTTCTCACTTCCTGTTTGGCTATGGGGCAGGAAGTGAAGGCAAATCTCCCCAATTGGACAGGGATAATACAAAATAAACTGACAGGGCCTATAACCCTCCCTCACTCACTCTATCCAAAATGAAAGAAAAAAAGTGTTGATTATCCAGTTAAGGACCGCCTCCTGCACATTTACATTGGCACGTCTTGTGCTAGTACGTCTTTGTTTAATAGGTACGTCTTGTGCTAGTGCCCAGCCGCGGGTCGCGGGCGCGCTCCCGCGACCCAGTCCAAAGCTCCGTGAACGGACCCGATCGCCGCCGGAGTCCCGCGATCGGTCCCCGGAGCTGAATAACGGGGAGAGCCGTGTGTAAACACGGCTTCCCCGTTCTTCACTGTGGCGGCGTCATCAAAAATTTGAAAGTAATTTTATTAGTCAAAAAAAAAAAACACACACAAACAAAAATTAATAATCATAAAAAATAAAAATAAACATAGGTTCATTTGAGACAGTAAACAAAATATGGTTTATGCTTTGGAAATAACACAATAGACTCACAGACACGGGATTGAAACATTAGTCACAACATCTTGAGAAATATTTAGGAAAATAATGCAGCACAAATACATCAAAGTGAACACCGTAAAAAAAAAAAAAAACATACATTGACAAAAAAAAACCTTGATCAAACACATCTGTTTAGCAAAAACATTCTTGCCAGCCAGCCGGCCCCCCACACACACAACCTGCCCTCTCTCAGGGCAGCTAACAAATGTTCTATACACACTTTATATAACATAGGCTTGTGTCTTCATGAGGCAATTGAAAACACATGGACAAAGTTCAGTTTCTACTTTGGGTGAACTTGTAAATGGTTACACCTGTTAAGGATGTCCTTAAATTACTAACCCAAAAAACACGCTCTATGAGCATGCTCAGAGTCATCCAAGTACTGTTCACACACAAAATGCAACATCAAAAATTCTAAGTCCCTGGGCATGTTCAGTTCACCAGAAATGCAGAGGCAAGAATCATAAACAAAGCTGCAATCGCAGCTGAAAGCATGAGATCTGTGTTTTTTCTCCGATCTCATGCTTTCCAGCCTGAAGGACAGATGTGAGGTCTTATTGAATTATTTTGTAAAAAATAATAATTAAAACGCCCCTGTCCCTAGTAGCTCACACTCAGAAGCGAACACGCATTTAAGTCCCGCCCACATATGTAAACGCAGTTCAAACCACACATGTGATGTATTGACGCGTGCGTTTGAGCGAGAGCAATACTTTTAGCACTAAACCTCCTCTGTAACTCTAAACTGGCAACCTGTAAAAAAAAAAACAAGCGTCACCTATGGAGATTTTAAAGTCCTGAAGTTTGGCGCCAATATTAAAGCGTGACAAGTTAGGTATCTATTTACTCGGTGTAACATCATCTTTTACATTATCCCTAAAAATTGGGCTAACTTTACTGTTTTGTTATTTTTTAACCACTTGAGCCCCGGACCATATTGCTGGTCAATGACCGGGCCAGTTTTTGCGCTTCGGCACTGTGTCGTTTTAACTGACAATTGCGCGGCCGTGCGACGTGGCTCCCAAACAAAATTGGCATCCTTTTTTCCCACAAATAGAGCTTTCTTTTGATGGTAGTTGATCACCTCTGCGGTTTTTAATTTTTGCGCTATAAACAAAAATAGAGCAACAATTTAAAAAATATATATATTTTATACTTTTTGCTGGGGACGCTGATCATGAAGGGGAACTCCACACCAAATAAAAAAAAAACGGCATGGGTTCGCCTCCAGGTGCATACCAGGCCCTTAGGTTTTGTCTGGATAGTAGGGGGGAAAACCTACGCCGAAAGAACAGTGTCGGGGTTACCCCAAAATCCAGACCAAACCCTTATCCAAGCACGCAGTCTGGCCGGACAGGAATGGGGGTGGGGACGAGTCAGCGCCCCCCCTCCTGAGCCGTACCAGACCGCATGCCCTCAACATGGGGGAGTGTGTGCTTTGGGGCAGGGGGCACTGCGCCCCCCACCCCAAAGCACTCTTGTCCCCATGTCGATAGGGACAAGGGCCTCTTCCCGACAACCCTGGCCATTGGTTATCGGGGTATGTGGGTGGGCGGATAGAAAAAAAAAAATCGATAAAAAAATTGCTAAAAAGAAATGGCAAAAAAAAATAAAAAAAAAATCGGTAAAAATAAAATAACAAAAATCGATAAATAACTGATAAAAAATAAAAAAAATCGATAAAAAGAAACGATTTTAAAAAGGATAAAAAAAATTGATTAAAGAAATAGATTAAAAAAAACGATAAAAATAAACTATTATAAAAACAATAAAAAAAAAAAAATCGATAATAAAAAAAAAAACATTAAAACCCAACCCGATAGAACACCTTTGGGGTGAATTGGGTTATATAGAGGGGAACTTCCTGTCTTAGATTATGCCTGTGTCCAATCACCTGAAGGTGGCATATAACCCACATAGTAATTACTATGTTCTGCTCTATGTCCCGTGATGTACGAAAAATAAATATATATATATACACAAGGTGATATCAAATTTATGAGACTGGTTTTGTAACACGGCAACAGATGGCAGCATGCACAATCACAGGGAGCACAGACTTTAAGTCGGTGTGCCAAAAAATATTGTCCCGTGTACATCGGGTGCTGTGCAACTGGTGCTATTCTGACCATGTGCGTTACCACATCTGCTATTTCATCATGGACGGCAAGTTAGAACAAATACATTTTGCAAAAATACTGCAATGAGTCGTTCGAGGGGTTTTAAGTTTGAGGTGTCCCTAGGCTGCTGACCCAAGAGTAGAATGTACACCGTGTGGAAGTCTGACCTCCGTTAGCGTGTCGTGGGGACGAACTTGACAGCAACTAGGCGCATGTTCAACTCACATGTGAGAATTGCCTGGACTGTTCTGTAACACGCACCAAGAATGGCAGCAATGTTGCCAAATGGTTTTCAATGTTTTGGGGGGGGGTCGAGCTTGTTGAACTTCCTGATCGCTCCTCGTCTTCCAGTGATGTTCTTCCACTCTTGAAGAGTGTGTACCACTCAAAACGACTTACTGCAGCATCGCCATATACACGTCAAATGTCTCAGTGGCAGACATGCCCAGTTTCACACAGAATTTCATGTTTGCACTTCGTTCTAGCTGTTCCTGATGAAATAGCAGACACAGTAACGCACATGGTCAGAATAGCACCAGTTGCAATAGTGATGTACAAAGGGAAATGTGGTTTATTTACTAAAGCTGGAGTGCAAAATCAGGTTCACTTCTGCATAGAAACCAATCAGCTTAAAACCTCAGCTTGTTCAATTAAGCTTTGGCAATAAAAGCTGGAAGCTGACTGTTTTTTTTATGCAGAAGTGAGCCTGATTGCGCACTCTATAGCCTTAGTAAACCCTCAATATCTTTTGGCACACCGACTTATGACAGTCAATGCTATCTGTAACTGTGAGTGCAGCCATCTGTTGGCATGTTGCAAAACTAGTCACAAAACTTTTTGATACTACCTTGTACACTTATGCAGTCAGATGCTCCGAAGGTGTCACCATGAACGTTTAACACAATTTTGAACCCTTTGATGTAAACATCCTCCTCCAGCAGACCCTGGTACAGGCCCCACCATTTTTTGCTATTTACTCTGATTTCTTACCTTACCCTGTGCCGATCTACTGTATGTTTTTTTGGGAAGGGAGATCGGGAACCTGCCGCACTGGCGGCATTAAGCCGACAGGTGCTGGAGGTCAGAACAGGAGAGACCCACAATTGTTTAGAGAAGCAGCGTGTACCTGGTGAAGCTGTGTGGGTTGCCATAGATATGACCATATCATGTCATATCCATAGCGAACCACACAGCTTCTTCCGATGCAGCATGGCCGGCTCACCGTTCTGCCTCCTCACAGGAACAGCATATACAAATATGCATGGGAACAGAGGCCTATTTTTCAATATATGTGTAAATGATATGCTTTTATTATAAAAAGTTAATTATTTGTTTAACCACTTAAGACCCGGACCAATACGCTGGCAAATGACCCAAGGGGTTTTTGCGATTCGGCACTGCGTCGCTTTAACAGACAATTGCGCGGTCGTGCGACGTGGCTCCCAAACAAAATTCGCGTCCTTTTTTTCCCACAAATAGAGCTTTCTTTTGGTGGTATTTGATCGCCTCTGCGATTTTTATTTTTTGCGCTATATACAAAAATAGAGCGACATTTTTGAAAAAAAATCAATATTTTTTACTTTTTGTTATAATAAAAAACCAATAAACTAAATTTTAGTCAAACATTTAGGCCAAAATTTATTTAGCCGCATGTCTTTAGTAAAAAAAAAATCGCATTAAAAAAAAATTAGCTACCTAGCGGGAACAGCGACACTAATACAGCGATCAGAAAAATGATCGCTTAGTGACGCTGGCAATAGGGAGTGAAAGGGTTAACTAGGGCAGTGATCAGGGGGTTAAAACTTTATTGGGGGGTGGGGGGGGGCTACCCTGACACTACTGACTGTCTGACTGTCACACTGTCTGTCACACTGACACTAAATACAGTAATCATACATGATTACTGCATTCAGTGACACTGTGACAGGGGGGAGGGGGGGGGGGGCGATCGCGGGGGTTAAATGTGTGTGTGTAGTGTAGTGTTGGTGCAGGACTTACTTGTTCTGTAGTGATCTCTCCTCAGCGGCGCTTGAAACAAACGCCGAGGGAGAGATCACGTCGCTTCCTCCTTCCTGTGTTTACACAGGAGGAGGAAGTGACAGGTCAGGCGGGCGCGCGCATTGGCTGGGAGCGATCCGGGAGGGGGCGGATGAAAACGGATAGCCGCCCCCACTTGTCGGATCGCTCCTGCAGCCGCGCGGACCGCCGCATGTACGGGGGGGGGGTCCGATCGGACCCCCGATCCCCCCCAAGGCACCAACGTATATATACGTTGATGTGCCTGTCGGTGCCATTCTGCCGACGTAAATGTACATGCGGCGGTCCTTAAGTGGTTAACTGCTTGCCGACCACCCACCGCAGTTATACGGCGGGACGGTGGCACTGCTGGGCGAGAGCACGTAGCTCTACGTCCTATCTTTTTCGGCCGAGTCCCACGCGCGTGCCCGATCGCCGCCGTCACGTGCGCTCGTTCGTTACAGAGCGGGGAACGAGAGCTATGCGTGTAAACACATAGCTCTCGTTCCTGTCAGCGGGGGAAACGCTGATCTTCTGTTCATACAATGTATGAACAGAAGATCAGTGAGTCCCCCTAGTGAGGCAACCCCCCCCACCCCCATACAGTTAGAACACACCAGGAACACACTTAACCCCTTCCCTGCCCCCCTAGTGTTAACCCCTTCACTGCCAATGGCATTTTTATAGTAATCCAATGCATTTTTATTGCATTGATCGCTATAAAAATGCCAATGGTCCCAAAAATGTGTCAAAATTGTCCGATGTGTCCGCCATAATGTCTCGGTGCTGAAAAAAAACACTGATCGCCGCCATTACTAGTAAAAAAATAATATTAATAAAAATGCCATAAAACTACCCCCTTTTTTGTAAACGCTATAAATTTTGCGCAAACCAATCAATAAACGCTAATTGCGATTTTTTTCACTAAAAATATGTAGAAGAATACGTATCGGCCTAAACTGAGGAAAAAATGTTTTTTTAGATATTTTTTGGGGATATTTATTATAGCAAATGGTAAAAAATATTGAATTTTTTTCAAAATAGTCGCTCTATTTTTGTTTATAGCGCAAAAAATAAAAACCGCAGAGATGATCAAATACCACCAAAAGAAAGCTCTATTTGTGGGAAAAAAAGGACGCCAATTTTGTTTGGGAGCCACGTCGCACGACCGCGCAATTGTCAGTTAAAGCAACGCAGTGCCGAATCACAAAAGGTGCTCTGGTCAGGAAGGGGGTAAATCCTTCCGGGCTGAAGTGGTTAATAAAACCTTGCTAGAGGTTTCACAGCTGCTGTGAGTTTATACACACATTTTTACAGACTTTACTGTTAACAGTTAGATTTTTTTTTTTCTTTGTTAGCTCTAAACTACAGAAGTCTTTAGTTCACATGTTGGTATTTAATTAGAAGATCAAATATACAGAGGAAAGACAGACGGTTTTCATGTCATTTTATTTCCGCCTCATACTTGCAAAAAATAAATAAAAAAGAAAGAAAAATCAAACATTCATATTTTTAAAGTCTTTTGTGTACGTCCACACCTTGGATGAAAGTGCTACAAATACAAAATGTAGATTGTTCTATGCCATATTTAACATCAGATCTTAACATCAGCTCATTTTCAGAATCCTTTTCAGGTTTTCCTCTGTGTCTTGGTTGGAGAAGACTTCTTTGCCCACATTAGAGATGCCATTATGTTCTCAACTTTCTGAAGGGTTGAATACTTTTATATAAAAGCTACTTCCTGTTTGTTTGTTTAGTTAGTTGTTGGTCCACCAGGAAAGAAGGCCCAGGCCTGGCTCACTTATGGAACCCTAGGATGTAACAAACAATTTACCATTTTAACTAAATTTAAGACTGTCGAAAATTAGAGATATTTATCTTGAAAAATAATTCACTTAAAGTGTCATAAAACATGCTGAATCCTTTTCTGACAGTATGCATAAATGCAGCCTCACTGGATTGGACTTTTTTCCGTGGGGCCGCATATCTGCCTTTATACTGGGAGCGCACCATTAGAGCAGACACTGTGTCCCACAGGGACTGAAAAACCCGGTTGGGGTCACCTGATCACTGTGATAGCCTCTGATTGGCTATCACAGTGATTAGTCCCTGTGAATCCCGTCCCTGTTCTCGCTCTCTGAATGGGTGAGAGAAATACATTATACAATATGAGAAATAGTTTGTCCGAGCACTGCTGGAATCACCTTTAAAATAAGGCACCTAATGCCGTATAATAAGTATTGAATTTGGAAGGAAACAGAGAGAAGGGATCATTTACGGTGCAAAAGGGTATAATGGTAGTGATGAGAAAGAACGGCAGTTTCTTTACAAAAAAACTAAATATTTTTATTAAATAGACATCAACATAAATAGACTAAAAATGATGAATAGTGGTCATTTAACAATGTGAGGTAAAAGCATGGAAGTCATACATTCCCTACATGTTTTGCTTCTTCAGGGGAAAATAAGATCCATGCCAAAATATTTGTAACTAAATATATACATAGGTTTAGCCATGTATAGCATAATAAATACAATATAATGTAAATCAATATATACATATGACACAAAGATGACTAGAGGCAAAGAATCCAGAGGGGGAAGAGTAAACAAAACAAATCAGCAGGCAGTGGCATCAACGCTGGCAGTGCTTTTTACTATTTTTTTGATGACCACAACACCCCGTTTTACATCTCTTCATTTTGGTGTCTTGTAACTTGCGGGCCTCGTAAGTATTCATTTTTTTTCTGCTATTTTCATTTTAACCTATTCAACCTTTCAGGTTGAATTTATGTAGTTATTCACCCAATTCTCTATTTGGGTGAATTATTTCATCTGTTCCCCTTTGTGTTTTTTTCTATCTTCCATATTTCCAGTCCTCATTGCCTGTTCTTGCGGGTTTAGCATCTAATTGTGACAGACGGAGTTCAGTGTTGACCCATTCAGGGTCCATTTCTCCATCCCTGTGCCGGGAAGTTGGCGAGCGTCCATCTCTGTGGTTTGTGGTTGGTAAGCATTTGTTTTGTTTACTCTTGCCCCTCTGGATTTTTTGCCTCTAGTCATCTTTGTGTCCTATGTATATATTGATTTACATTATATTGTATTTTTTCTGCTATACATGGCTAATCCTATGTATAGATTTATTTTTGTTATTTAGTTACAAATATTTTTAGGCATGGATCTTATTTTCCCCTGAAGAAGCGAAACATTGCAAAACATGTATGGAATGTGTGACTTCCATGCTTTTACCTCACAATATACACTATATTGTCAAAAGTATGGCACAATATTGCGTTAGCCCTCCCTCTACAGCTATAACAGCTTCAACTCTTCTGGGAAGACTGTCCACAAGGTTTAGGTGTGTGTCTATGGGAATGTTTGACTATTCTTCCAGAAGTGCATTTTGTGAGGTCAGGCACTGATGTTGGAAGATAAGGCCTGGCTCGTAGTCTCTGCTCCAATTTATCCCAAAGGTGTTCTATTGGGTTGAGGTCAAGTCAAGTTCCTCCACCCCAAACTCAAACATTCATGTCTTTATGAACCTTGCTTTGTGCACTGGTGTGCAGTCATGTTGAAACAGGTATGGGCCCCACCACCAAACTGTTCCCACAAGGTTGGGAGCATGAAATTGTCCAAAATGTCTTGGTACGCCGACACCTTAACCTCCCTGGCGGTATGATTCTGTCTGGAATTACGTACCAAAAGCGGTACAATTATTTGCATGGAAGTTTGGCGTTTTATACTGTAGGCCTGCAATTCTTAGGAATAACTTGCTTAAATCTGTCCAAACAAGACATCCCGGGTATGATAAAGTTTGAAAAACAAAATCATAATTTTTTATATAATAAAAAACTATAAATAATTATAACAAATTATAATAAAAAATATTCAATAATGTAATCAACTCAAAAACACTGAAATTTGCTCAGTTGCAGAATTGTCGCTGTCATTATTTATTTTTTTTATGACAAATTTCCCCACAAATCGCTATCGCTCAATTCTGAAAGTAATTATAATTTATTATCGCTGTTTTCTAGCTGATCTAAAACCATTTTTGACATAAAGGGACACTTTTGGTTGTTATGGGCAATCTACAGTTTCCAGGCAGAAAGAACAGTTTTTATTATATAAAAGGACATGTAGGGCACAGGACAGACCACTAGGGACAAGGGGGGGGTGTATTTTTTACATACAGTACTGTAATCTATAAGATTACATTGTACTGTATGTAAAGTGTTTGTTTACCTTTTTAAATTTGGCGCCGTTCTCCGCTCCCGTGCGTCGTAACGTCGCAGGGAACGGAGATCGGCGGCACACGGGGACGCTGTGTGAATCGAGCGAGCACCCGCTCGCTCACACAGCGGGGATGCATCGCTGGATCCAGGAAGAAGGTAAGACAGCGCGCGCTGCAGGCTCTGCATGGCTACCCCGAGCGTGACTCGGGGATACCGATCTCTGCAAAAAAAAACACCCCGAGTCACGCTCGGGGATACCGCCAGGGAGGTTAAGAGTTCCCTTCACTGGAACTAAGGGGCCAGGCCCAACCCCTGGAAAAAAGTGCAACTTTCTGGACTTATGCCCTGTACACACGACCGGTTCATCCGATGAAAACGGTCTGATGGATTCTTTCATCAGATATCAGATGAAGCCGACTTTCATCAGTCTCGCCTACACACCATCAGTTAAAAAAACGATCGTGTTAGAACGCGGTGACGTAAAATACAAGACGTGCTGAGAAAAATGAAGTTCAATGCTTCCAAGCATGCGTCGCCTTGATTCTGAGCATGCGTGGATGTTTAACCGATGGACGTGCCCACAGACGATCGTTTTTTTAACCATCAGATAATTTTAGGACGCAGCACGTGCTTTACAAACGTATCCACATGTCCACTACATGTGAGGATACTTTCTTCCTGTTTTTTAACTTTTAAAATATAGTCAGTGTATCTCTCACTCTTTCCTTGAAGAAAAAAATAAATAAAAATGCCTAGATCAAGGTTTGATCTAGCTCAGTGCCAAGGTTAGTGTTTGGGTCAAGCAAGGGTCAAGTAAGGGTCAGTATATTTTGGGCAGGATTTTTTTTCTTCTAAAAAAAAAAAAATCATGCACACTATTGTTTGTGGGCCGTACTATGGGTACAAACAACAACATACACAAATGTGGTATTTATGCATTATTGAGCACAGAATTTATTTTGAGTTGACCTTTGGGGGTAGGTAATGTTAGTAGATGATTTTTTTTTTTTTTTTTTACTATATAGGGTTAGTTTTCCTTTAACCACTTAAGGACCGCCTACTGCACATTTACGTCGGCAGAATGGCACGGCTGGGCACATCAACGTATATATACGTTAATTTTAGTACCCAGCCGTGGGTCGCGGGCGCGCGCCCGCGACCCGAAGCACCGGGACCGCGGGATTCGCGGACCCGATCGCCGCTGCAGTGCGGCGATCCGTCCCTGGAGCAGAAGGACGGGGAGAGCCGTGCGTACACACGGCTTCCCCATGCTTCTCTGTGGCTGTAGCATCGATCGCGTCATCCCTGTAATAGGGGGACGCGATCGATGACGTCACACCTACAGCCACACCCCCCTACAGTGGTAAACAAGACACATAGGCACACATCCCCTACAGCGCCACCTGTGGTTAACTCCCAAACTGCAACTGTCATTTCCACAGTAAACAATGCAAATTTAAATGCATTTTTTGCTGTGAAAATGACAATGGTCCCAAAAATGTGTCAAAATTGTCCGAAGTGTCCGCCATATTGTCGCAGTCACGAAAAAAAATCGCTGATCGCCGCTATTAGTAGTAAAAAAAAAATAATTAATAAAAATGCAATAAAACTATTCCTTATTTTGTAAACGCTATAAATTTTGCGAAAACCAACCGATAAACGCTTATTGCGATTTTTTTTACCAAAAATACGTAGAAGAATACGTATCGGCCTAAACTGAGGAAAAAAAATGTTTTTTTATATATTTTTGGGGGATTTTTATTATAGCAAAAAGTAAAAAATATTGCATTTCTTTTAAAATTGTCGCTCTATTTTTGTTTATAGCGCAAAAAATAAAAACCGCAGAGGTGATCAAATAACACCAAAAGAAAGCTCTATTTGTGGGGAAAAAAGGACGCCAATTTTGTTTGGGAGCCACGTCGCACGACCGCGCAATTGTCAGTTAAAGCGACGCAGTGCCGAATCGCAAAAAGGGGCAAGGTCCTTTACCTGCATTTTGGTCCGGGTCTTAAGTGGTTAACTACTTAAGCCCCGGACCAAAATGCAGCTAAAGGACCAGGCCCCCCTTTTTGTAAATTGGCACAGCATCGCTTTAACTGACAATTGCGCGGTCGTGCGACGTGGCTCCCAAACAAAATTGGCGTCTTTTTTTTCCCACAAATAGAGCTTTCTTTTGGTGGTATTTGATCACCTCTGCGGTTTTTATTTTTTTGCGCTATAAACAGTTTAGGCTGATACGTATTCTTCTACCCATTTTTGGTAAAAAATAATTGCAATGAGCGTTTATCGGTTGGTTTTCACAAAATTTATAGCGTTTACAAAATAGGGGATAGTTTTATTGCATTTTTATTTTTTTTACTACTAATGGCGGCGATCAGCGTTTTTTTTCGTGACTGCGACACTTTGGACAATTTTGACTCATTTTTGGGACAATTGTAATTTTCAAAGCAAAAAATGCATTTAAATTGCATTGTTTATTGTGGAAATAACAGTTTCAGTTTGGGAGTTAACCACAAGGGGGCGCTGTAGGGGTTATGTGTTCCCTGTGTGTGTTTACAACTGTAGGGGGGTGTGGCTGTAGGTGTGACATCATCGATCGTGTCCCCCTATAAAAAGGGATGACGCCACAGTGAAGCACGGGGAAGCCATGTATACACACGGCTCTCCCCGTTCTTCAGCTCCGGGCACCGATCGCCGCACTCCAGTGGCGAACGGGTCTGCTAGTCCCACGGTCCCGGAGCTTCGGACCGGGTCACAGAAGCGTGCCGCGGGCGCGCGCCCGTGACCCACAGCTGGGTAGTAGTACAGGATGTACCTGTATGTGGATCTGCCCATTACTTTCTGCTATAAAGCATATAAAAAATAAAATTGTATTTATCAGTTGAGGCCCATATGTATTCTGCTACATATTTTTGGTAAATTGCAATAAACATACATTGATTGGTTTCTGGAAAAATTATCGCGTCCTCAAAATAGGGCATGGATTTATGGCATTTTTATTATATTTTTTTACTAGTAATGGCGGTGATCAGTAATTTCTAGCGGGACTGCAACATTTTGGGAGACAGATCGGACACCTGACATTGACACTTTTTTGGGAACCAGTGACATTATTACAGTAATCCGTGCCAAAAATATGCAGTTATTGTACTGACACTGGCAGGAAAAGGGGCCAACATCAGAAGCGATCAAAAGGGTTAGATGTGTTCCCTGCAAGTCTTTTCTAACCTTATGGGGAACCATATGGCTGGGGAAACACACAGATCCATCTTCCTATTTAGCAGAAAGACAGGATGTGTGTGATCTCCCCAGTCAAGGCAGATCTCCTTTCTGACAGGGGATTTCACCGAGATTTTGTCTTTCTGCTAAGCAGGAAAATGGATCTCTGTGTTATTCCAGGCAGCCCATCCCCCAGTTAGAAAACACACCCAGGGAACACAGTTAACCCTTTGAGTGCCCCTGATGTTAACCCCTTCCCTGCCAGTGTCATTAGTACAATGTCAGTGCATATTTTTAGCACTGATTACTGTAATGTCACTGGTTCCCCAAAAACAAGTGTAAAAAATGTCACTTAGGTGTCTGATCTTTCCACCGCAAAGTGTTGCAGTCCCGCTAAAAATCACTGATCATCGCCATAAATCTATCCAATAGTTTGTTTTTCCCAAAAGTTATAGCATCTACAATCAATATACTGTACACTTATTGAAGGGGAGTTTCCAAAAATATGTAGCAGAATACATATTGACCTAAATAGATGAAGAAATTCGATTTTTTTAATTGGATAAGTTTTATGGCAGAAAATAAAAAATAGTTTATTTTTAAAATTGACAATTGAAAAAACAAACAAAAAAATGCATAGGTGATCAAATACCACATAAATAAAGCTCTAATTGGGGGGGAAAATGGAACATCAATTTTATTTGGGTACAGCATTTCACGACCACACAATTGTCAGCTAAAGGAACGCAGTGCCATATTGCAAAAAAAATGGTCTGGTCATTAAGGGGGTAAAACCTTCCGGGGCTGTAGTGGTTAAAACAACCATTCCCTCTATGATACTTTCAGAATAATGGCCCTTACCACTAATGTGTATGGTGCCTCCTTGCGTTGTGTCTCTACAATATCTGTGGGGGATGAAGGATCTGCAGAGCTTGGTCCAGTAGGTGATGTATCTATGAAGGTCTCGTCTACGACACGGAATCTGATATCTTCTCCAATATCCATGTACAGATCATGAGCTCCTTCTTCTGTTTCGTACTCCCATACCCAAACCTGCTCTGCCTCATCACTGACGTGAACAGGGTCAGGACAAACAACATTTGAATGTTTGTTTTATTCAAAAGGGTAAAAGGAACTGCAGGTTATAGTGAAGGCACAAAATACAGTGTATTAACATATTTTCATTTTCGTAGGGGGAATCACCAGAACAAAAATAAATAGTAAAAAGATGCTGTAAAAATGTGAATGAACATTTTTTTATGTTTTTAACAGAATAATTAACACTTTAACCCCTTTGCACCCCGCTATAGCTGAAATACAGCTACAACCCAGGCCTGAATTGCCGGGAGGGCGTCCGCGGCACGCTCTGTAATCAGCGAGTCTACAAAACTCAGCTGATCATAGATCGGAGCAAGAGGCTGTCAGCTGATCACCTGATGTAAACAAAGCTGGAAATCAGCTATTTTTTTTTTCCTCAGGAGAGAAAAAAAAAAACCCAATCATCAGCTTCTATTAGAGGGACATCAGTCACGAATACAGAGAGCTGCCCCCTCATCTGTGCCCACCAGTACCACCTATCAGTGCACATCAGTGCTATCTATCAGTGCTACCTAATAGGTAGCACTGATGGACACTATCAGTGCCGCCAATCAGTGTGACCTACCAGTGCAGCCTTAACAGCGCACATCAATGAAGGAGAAAAATTACCTGTTTGCAAAATGTTATAACAAACTATTAAAAAAAAAATAAAAAAAAGTTTAGTCCGTTTAGCAAAAAATAAAAACCCAGTAGTGATTAAATACCACCAAATGAAAGCTCTATTTGTGTGAAAAAAAGAGATACAAATTTAATTTAGGTACAGTGATTCATGAATGTGCAATTGTCATTTAAAGTGCGACAGCGCCAAAAGCTGAGAATTGGCCTGGGCAGGAAGGGGATTTAAGTGCCCAGTAGGCAAGTGGTTAATTAAAAATATTCAATTTGTATACCTTACTTGGCACTTTATTGTATAGTATAATTTATGAATGCACCTGTTGACAACTTTACATGTATATATGGATGAATTTTCCTTTTTGCACTTATAACACTTTATTCTCATCAGTGTATGGGCACTATTTTGATTATATGTACGTTTTATCATATTCACAGCGCAACACAATTTTTGACTGTAAAAACGTTGAACTCTCCCAAATATTCTTAAAAGGGTTTGTTATTTCTATTCCTATTGGAGAAATCACTACCTGTTTATCTGACCTCCTGCTACCAGAACAGAAGTAAAACAAAATCCCAATGGAGACAAAGAAAGCAATTAAAGCCCCATTAAGATTTGAAAACTTCCCACTAACAGAATCTGAAATGTAATAAAAAAAAATGTTTTGGCAAAGTTGAGTAATAAACTCAGCCTCGATCAGCTGCGCTGGACATCATATATAAATAAGATCTACCCACTTTACATATGACAACTGAAAAAATGTTTCTTGAAGAAAATTCCAGTGCTAAATTAACCACTTAAGAACCACCCACTGACTTTATACTGCGGCAAGGTGGCCCTATTGTGCGAAACAACATACCTGTACGTCGTTTTGTGCACGAGACACTGTGGGCTTACACCTGCTGCACAGCAGTGGTGCCAATGCGTGGGTCTGGTAGCCGCGATGTCAGCTGGCCACCTGCGATCACTCCTCAGAGAGGCAGAACGGGGATCTGCCGATGTAAACAAAGCAGATCCCCATTCTGACCAGAAGTGTCCAGTGAGATCATCCGTTCCTAGTGATCAAGAACAGCAATCTCTGTACTCCCAGTCAGTCTGCCCCCCCCCTTCAGTTAGAAACACCTCTCTAGGACAAATTTAACCCCTTGATCGCCCCCTAGTGTTATAACCCCCTTCCAGTGTCATTTATAGTGATTAGTGGATATTTTTAGCTCTGATCACTGTAATAATGTCACTGGTCCCAAAAGTGTCCGCTCTGTGTGCTGCAATACCACTAAAAATCTCTGGCCACCACCATTACTAGTAAAAATAAATACATAAAAATGCCATAAATCTATTCCCTATTTCGTAGACGCCCTAACATTTGCGCAAACCAATCAAAATAGGTTTATCGCATTTTTATTTACCAAAAATATGTAGCAGAATACATATTTGCCTAAACTGATGAATAAATGTTTTTTTTTTTAATATAAACTATATATATATATACATACATACATACATATATATATATATATATATACATATACATATACATACATATACACACACACACACACACACACATACACACACAGTGGGGATCGAAAGTTTGGGCACCCCAGGTAAAAAAAAAATATTAATGTGCATAACGAAGCCAAGGAAAGATGGAAAAATCTCCAAAAAGGCATCAAATTACAGATTAGACATTCTTATAATATGTAAAAAAAAAAAAAAAAAAAGTTAGATTTTCTTTCCATCATTTACACTTTCAAAATTACAGAAAACAAAAAAAAAAATGGCGTCTGCAAAAGTTTGGGCACCCTGCAGAGTTAAAATCTTGTACAGCCCCCTTTGGCGAGTATCACAGCTTGTAAACGCTTTTTGTAGCCAGCCAAGAGTCTTTAAATTCTTGTTTGAGGTATCTATGACCATTCTTCCTTACAAAAGTCTTCCAGTTCTTTGAGATTTCTGGGCTGTCTGTCATGCACTGCTCTTAAGGTCTATCCATAGATTTTCAATTATGTTGAGGTCAGGAGATAGTGAAGAACATGGCAAAACCTTCAGTTCACGCTTTTTGATGTAATCCCCTGTGGATTTTGAGGTGTGTTTAGGATCATTATCCATTTGTAGAAGCCATCCTCCTTCACTTCAGCTTTTTCACAGATGGCATCAAGTTACCATCCAAAATTTGCTGAAATGTTATTGAATCCATTTTTCCTTCTACTCGTGAAATGTTCCCTGTGCCACTGTCTGCAATACAACCCCAAAGCATGATTGATCCACCCCCATGCTTAACAGTTGGGCAGAGGTTCTTTTCATTAAATTCTGTGCCCTTTCTTATCCAAACGTACCTTTGCTCATTCCAGCCAAAAAGTTCTATTTAAACCTCATTCCAAAATGCATCAGGCTTGTCTATATGTTCATTTGCAAAGTTGAAACGCTGATTTTTGTGGTGAGGACGTAGAAGGAGGTTTTCTTCTGATGACTCTTCCATGAAGACCATATTTTTACAAGTATCTCTTTATAGTGGAATAGTGTACCACAACTCCAGTGTCTGCCAGATCTTTCTGGAGGGATCCTGCAGTCAAACGTGGGTTTTGAATTGCTTTTCTCACAATCCTACGATCTGTTCTCTCTGACATTTTTTTTGGTCTTCCAGATCTTGCTTTAACTTCCACTGTTCCTGATGACTGCCATTTCTTAATTACATTCCAAAAAGAGGTTATTGACATCTAAAAACGCTTTGCTATCTTCTTATAGCCTTCTCTAGCTTTGCGAGCGTCAACTATTTTCAGTTTTCTAGACAACTGCTTAGAACAGGGATCCTCAAACTACGGCCCTCCAGATGTTGTAGAACTACAGATCCCATGAGGCATTGTAACACACTGACATTCACAGACATGACTAGGCATTATGGGAATTGTAGTTCCTGAACAACTGGAGGGCCGTAGTTTGAAGACCCATGGCTCAGAAGAACCCATCTTGCTGATTGTTGGGGCAAGGTCAGATGAGTCTGGGCATTTAAAACCTTTGAGATTAACATCACCTGGTCTTCCAAGACGATGATTGAGAACAATCCATGACACTGGCAGATCTCAGCTTTATAAAGGGGGCAGTGCATGCTATAAATTCTGCAATATTCTGTAATATTGAGAGTGTAAATGATGGAAATAAAATATAACTTTTTTTGACATATTATAAGAATGTCTAATTTGAAGGCCTTTGGAGATTTTTCCATCTTTTCTTGGCTTCGTTATGCACATTAATACAAATTTTTACCTGGGGTGCCCAAACTTTCGATCCCCACTATTATAAATAAATATAAAAAATTTTTTTTTCAAAAATTGCCATTTTTTTGTTTTTGTTTATAGCGCTTAAAATAAAAGGTGATCAAATACCACCAATAGAAAGCTCTATTTGTGGGGAAAAAAAGAACATCAATGTTATTTGGGTACAGCGTCACAGGCCCACGCAATTGTCTGTTAAAGTAACACCGTGCCATGTCACAAAAAATAGCCTGATCATTAGGGGGTAAAACCTTCCGGTCTTTAAGTGGTTAAAACAATGTTTGGAGGGGCTGAAAAGCAAGTTATTTTAAAGCTACTCTGTAACATTACACAAATCACAGCAGACAGAAAGTCCAACCTTTGCTCTCTTGCAGAGTTATGTGCGTCACCATACATCCAGCACTTCCAGGTGTGTCAGATAATCTGTGCATGCTGCTTCTGTTGGATTTTTTCTTATAGCGACAGGGTCACTTTAAAATAGCAGTGTATCACAACTGCCGTCCCACAACCTACTCTATCTACACCAAGAATATAATACTTTGTCTCAAATTTGGCACTTCCAAAATACATGCAAACCATCACTGTAAGAACCAAGTACTTTTTAAAATATGTTAAATATTACCCAAATCATTCTTTAAACTAGACTCCTGTAATTACTCTGTACATTGGTGTTCAGCAAAGTTAGCAAACCAAGTGTCACGTGTATTTTTGTATCTCTCCAAATGTATTAAAAGTTAGTGTCACATATGTTTTTTTTTTGTTTTTGCATTCAAGTCTCAAAGTACTTTTTTTTTTTATACCTGTGGTTACATACTGTAGTTGGTAAGGCTGACTAAAGATACCAGTCTGAGTTCAACCTGTGAATGTGTGTGTTTATGGCACTACTAATTTAGTTCGCCAAAAAAATCATTGAATATTTTTTATTTTATTTATCAATACCTCACACTGACACCACGAACTATGGAAGGGAATTCCACACCCTTACTGCACTGTCAGACTAAATGCCGATCGTCCAATACGCAGTGAAGTAAAACACTACGACAAGCCGAGAAAAACCAAGTTCAATGCTTCCGAGCATGCGTCGACTTGATTCTGAGCATGCATGGTTGCAATTCTCCTGTCAGCAGCATCTTTGGAGCAGTGAGAGGAGCGGTATGTACACCGCTCCTTCCCATTTAAAACAATAGGAAACCGCAGCAATTTTTTTTAGATAGATGGAGCTTTCTTTTGTTGCCATTTAATCACCACCACTGGATTTTTGATTTATGCCATTTAAAAAAGAGAGGGGGGGGGGGGGGGGGAATAAATACATTTTTTTTTTTTTTTTACATAAACAAAACATTTACGGTAACAAGTTTTTTTTTCTCGCAAACAGCATAGACACGATTACAAATTACACCACAAAACACATTCTGCTACACCTTCAGAGTTTGAGAATACCACATGTGTGAGACTTTCACTGCCTAGATCCCCAACCAAGGAGATTAAATTACACATCTAATTTCCTTATTTTTCTGGCACGCCAGGACATGTGAAACACCCACACATGATAGGGTTGCATCCGGGTATTGAATCACGTGTCCGGGTTTTAGGTTGACTGAAACCCGGACACATTATTCAGACAAACCTTTTGCCATCTGCAGGGCAGGGCGATGTCAGCAAAAGCAATTTGGCCACACTACTCTCCTTGGGGCATCCAAAGTGTTAGGGTTTGGCTTGAAGAAAAGGTGGCAACCCTAACACATGACCACATTTTGGAAAGCTGCTAGCATCAGTAAATAGATCGGGCGGTATATATTTGTTTAAACTATTTTTTTTTTTTTTTTACTTCCTGGTCTCCATGCTTATTCAATTAATGTCATGTCAAGATTTGTTTTCTCAGCTAAGCACATGCTTGTTTGCATGCCTGAGCCGAGGGTAGATGGATTCCAGGACAACAATGCTACATAAATCATCTGCCCTTACTCAATGTCACTGAAGCTAGAAATGCCTGGGGGGTGTTTTTCAATGTGATTTCTCAGCTAAATAAAGCATGGAGATATGGATGGAAGGGGGTGATTGGCTTTGAATATTAAAAACATTAATATGGTGTTTTTGGTTTGTGATACTCAGATTAACTTTACCCCTTGACATCCGGAAGGTTTTACCCCTTCATGACCAGGACATTTTTTGCTGTTTAGCACTGCGCTACTTTAACTGGTAATTGCAACACTATGCAAATGAAAAACATATTGTCACACAAATAGAGCTTTCTTTTTGTGACATTTGATTACCACTGGGTTTACAGTTTTTTTTTTTTTAAAAACCCCATAACTTTCTACTTTTAGTTATAGGCCAAAATGTATTCCGCTACAACAAAACGTCCGTAATAATCCGCCTCCGTAAAGATCCGGTTTTCCAGACGGAAGAAAACCATATTTTTCTTCCGTCTGGCGGATCGGATGCATACGGAGGACAGACGGTCCGTATGCATCCGATTCCCCATAGGGGAGAGCGGAGGAAAGACAGGGCGGTCTCTGCACAGTGTGCGGGGACCACCCTGTCCACCGACAGCTCAGCGGGGATTACGGATGATCACCGCTGAGCCGACGGACACACACGGAGCGGACACAAAAACGCTCCGCTCCGTGTGAAAGGACCCTTACTGATATGTGTTGTATACAGTGCCTTCAAAAAGTATTCATACCCCTTGAAATGTTTTCACATTTTGTCATGTTACAGCCAAAAACATAAATGTATTTTATTGGGATTTTATATGATAGATCAACACAAAGTAGCACATAATTGTGAAGTAAAAAGGAAAATGATAAATGTTTTTTTAAAATCTTTTCCAAATAAATAAGTGAAGTGCTGCATGCATTTGTATTTAGCCCCCTTTACTCCAATACCCCCTAACTAAAATCTAGTGGAACCAATTGCTTTCAGAAGTCACCTAGTTAGTAAATAGAGTCCACCGGTTTGTAATTTAACCACTTCCATACCAGCCACTTACACACCTTCCCGCCCAAGCCAATTTTCAGCTTTCAGCACTGTCGCAATTTGAATGACAATTGCGCGGTCATGCTACACTGTACCCAAATTAAATTTTTATCATTTTGTTCCCACAAAATCTTTCTTTCTTTTGGTGGTATATGATCACCTCTGCGATTTTTATTTTATGCGCAACAACTAAAAAAAGACCAACATTTTTGAAAAAAATGGGCACTGATGGGCACCGATGAGGTGGCACTGATGGGCACTAATAGGCGGCACTGATAAGCACTCATAGGCGGCACAGATGGGCACTCATAGGCGGCACAGATGGCATTGCTGGGCATCATTAGTGAGTGCCCATGTTGCCAGTCAGTGCCCATTTGTGGGCACTGATGGCATCGATTGTATTAAAACATTTTTGTTTGTTATTGTTTTTTTTTTCTATTTATGTTATTTGGTGGTCCAGTGTGGGGATCCAAGGGGGGGCTGCACTAACAATCAGCGCGAACCTCCCGTCAGGAGAGCCGACGATCGGCTCTCCTGTACTCGCGTCAGACGCGAGTGAGGAAGAGCCGTTCAACGCCTCTTCCTGTTTACATCGTGATCAGCCGTGATCAGCCGTGATTGGACGCGGCTGATCACATGGTAACGAGCCTCTGCCGGAGGGCTCTTTACCGAGATCGGAGATGCAGGGTGTCAGACGCTCACAGAATACCCCAGCTCTGCTGCCATGGGCGCCAGGTCGATAATTCTAGGCGCAATGGTGACCTGGCGCCCGGAATTTGTCGAATACTGCCCTATTGCATTTAAGCTACTTTCACACTGGAGCAGTGAGCTGTCGGCAGTAAAGTGCCGCTTTACCATCGTTTTTGGGGCACTATTTGGCAGCTAGCAGGGTGCTTTTAAACCCCACTAGCATCCGAAAAAGGGTTTACTACCGCCCACAAAGCGTCGCTGCAGCGGCGCTTTGCTGGTTCTGCCTATTGATTTCAATGCAAAAAAAATCATCTCGTGAATACAAAAAGTAAAAGATGATGGACAACGTAGAAATTTGGATGGGTTCTGTCAAATGCCTAATCACAGGCCTTGAAGGAGAAATGGAATAGCCCATCACCTCACATTACACACATAGAAGTGCATTATAATTATCCTTTAACACTTCAATTCATATACATTTCATGTAAAGGATACAATTTAGCTGGCTGCTGCAAGGACTCTGGAGGTATAATGATATCATCGAAAAATCCCAGAGACACTGAAAAGGAGAAGAGCAAAGTATTATCCTGCCTGCTCTGGAAAATCTCACAGACAATATAATGCAAGTGTCTTGTTAAATGACGACACATTTCACACCAAGAAAAGATGGTTTCCCCTGGGACAGGATGTTTACATTAAGTTTCCAGTAAAATTAAGTCGTAGTCTCACTTCTTCCAGAAGAGTTTTGTTGAAGAATACGTCTTAAAATTAAAAGTATAAAGCCCGTACACACGATCCGAAAAATTCCGCTTTCAAATCGATCGTACGATAATCGGATCATTCGTAAATAGCTTTCAAGAGCCTATCAGGACAGTTCATTCTATCAGACATGCACAGAAAATGTTTTCGTACGATGCCAGATCGGATGATTTTCGTTTGATCAGTACAGCTGTCGTTTTCGAAAATGCAATACAAATGCATTACAACACATGGCATCACTTCCGAAGTTTTATTCCGTCATACGAGAACATTTGTGACTTTAGTAAACAGATAATCGGGTTGTGTGTACCGGGCATAATTACTCTAAAATATAGAACTTTTTTTCTCTGCCATAATAAAAAAAAAATCAGATTGTACCAGGCTAGGACGGACGTTAACCATAACCAAATCCGCCTGATCTTATGGCACATTTACATTGATGCAAGTTTTACCACAACCTTTTTTTGAACAATTGGTAAAATAAAAAAAAATGTACAAATGTTTACATTTTGGGTTTGTACACACATGAGTAAGGTGCTAAATATACCATATAATGAATTAAACATCATTTTAAAAAAATCACTATGATTAGTAATAACAGATGCATTTTTTTGCTGCAGGCTCATTTAAAGTGGTAGTATACTCTATACTACCACTTTCACTTACAGGGAAGCCTATAAATAAGGCTTACCTGTAAGTATAAAGAATATCTCCTAAACCTGTACGGTTTAGGAGATATTCCCCCCGCAATGCGCCGCTGATTGCAGCGGCACATGCGCAGCGGGGATCCTCAGCGAAAGGACCGGCAGCCACCGGACCTTGCCGAATTGAAGTCTCCTCGCAGCTCCAGCCAATCACAGTGCTGGAACAGCGATACCCGGAAGACACGCCGGAGCAAGAACGCCGCCTATAAGAACGATCAAGCGGCAGAACCGCCGCTTTGATCGTTCTTATGGTGCACAGAATCGCCGGCTGAAGACGGCGATATCTGAATGATGCCTGTGGCTGCAGGCATCACCCAGATATCCCTACACAAATTGGAGGAGGTCATATGCCTCCAAGCTATACTCCAATCTTACCTTCAGTCATACAGGCTACTCACTTGTACTAAAATTGCGTACTTCACTGCACACACTGAGCTTCTCACTGTGCTTTAGAAGCTATAGCAAGTTCAGATACAACCCACCTAATTTTCTGTCAGAAGGAAGTCCTTTTCTCCCTAGCCGTATTGTCCATGGCCTATCCCTTTCATTCCAACAAGGAGTTCTGGAAGTGATGGTATACGTAGAATTGATTCCTTTGTTGGAGGGCAAAGGGTGGTCTCACCAAATTTTGATGTAATTTTTGATTTCTCTTTTTTTCATTTTGTTAATTGATAAAAAAAAAAAAAAAAAAAAAAAAAAAAAACTTATATTTCTGAGAACATTCTTAACCACTTGGTTACTGCCCCACGTCAAAAGACGTCATGTTTTTAAAGATGGATATCTCGGTAACGGCAGCTGCTGCTGTCACAACCGAGGTATCTATCTTTAGTGGCAACGGTCCTGTAAACGATAACGGCAGTCTCTGCGGCCGATTCGCCACGAGATCGCCGTTATCGGTGGCGGGAGAGGGGCCCCCCCTCCCGCCGCCGCTTACCGGAGCCGTTGGTAGCGGTGGAGGCGATCTGGTCCGTTCGGCAGCTGTGCGGGGATGCGTCTGAGGAAAAAAAAAAAAAAAAAAAAAAATCGCCCCCACCCGTCCCCATAGATCTGCTGGGCGGAAGTGACGTCAAAACGTCAGTCTCACCCAGCGTCTTAACGAAACATTTTTTTTTCTGTCATTTGAAAAAATGACAGTTTATTTTTTTTTTGCATTTAAGTCTAAATATGAGATGTGAGGTCTTTTTGACCCCAGATCTCATATTTAAGAGGACCTGTCATGCTTTTTTCTATTACAAGGGATGTTTACATTACTTGTAATAGGAATAAAAGTGATATATTTTTTTTTATTTTAGTGTAAAAAATTATAAACTAAATAAAAATAATTAAGAAAACAAAAAAAAAAATATTTTTTAAAACGCCCCGTCCCGACGAGCTCGCGCACAGAAGCGAACGCATACGCGAGTAGCGCCCGCATATGAAAACTGTGTTCAAACCACACAAGTGAGGTATCGCCGCGATCGTTAGAGCGAGAGCAATAATTGTAGCTCTAGCCCTCCTCTGTCACTCAAAAAATGCAACCTGTAGAATGTTTTAAACGTCGCCTATCGAGATTTTTAAGGGTAAAAGTTTGACGCCATGCCACGAGCGGGCGCAATTTTTAAGCGTGACATGTTGGGTATCATTTTACTCGGCGTAACATTATCTTTCACAATGTATAAAAAAATTGTCTTTTTTTTTTTAATTCAAAGAAGTGTTTTTTTCCCAAAAAAAAGTGCGCTTGTAAGACCGCTGCGCAAATACGGTGTGACAAAAAGTATTGCAATGACTGCCATTTTATTCTCTAGGGTGTTAGAAAAAATATATATATATATAATGTTTGGGGGTTTTAAGTAATTTTCTAGCAAAAAAAAAAAGTTTTAGTCTCGTAAACACCGAATCTGAAAAACAGGCTCGGGGCTCAAGTGGTTAATTTACAGCATTTTTTTCACACCAGTCAAACTTTTGCACATTACTATAAGTACGCGAAGCCCTGCATGGCATGCATCTCCCTCTCCTGCTGCATTCATTCTGTGAATCTATGCCTCCCACACCCGACCTGCTGCATTTTAAATATATCCCCCTCCACATACAGACAGTGCAAAACAAGGCATAATTTAGCACTGGAGGGCAAAAAACAAAACAAAAGGCAATACTAATTTTCTTTTCCCTCCGCTTGTTGTTTTTGAGTAAAGTTTTCATGGTACGGGTCCAGAAATGTTTAGTCCAGCAAAAATGGCAACATCAAATAATGAAGTGTTGTAAGGACACTAGTCAAGGCATCAGCAACTCAACCAACTGTTTTTTGGTCAAAATCAAAATAATATAATTTTGGGGCAGTAATGCACGATCACACTCACCATGTACACCTTCTGGGCTGCAGCCTTTGATCTTTCCCATCAGGATTTCATCCAGAAAAGGATGAAATACAACATATCGGAAATTAACTGAAACAAAACAGAAAAAAAATAAAATTAAAACCACACACCAATAGGGACATATAAAAAAAAAAAAATCTTCTCCATCATCCAAAGCCAATACTAATAAATAATATCCATAATCCAACTACATCCAAAACTTTATTTTAGTTTTGGATAGAGTGACTTTTTTTTCTGTATCTGTCGATTAGGGAAATGTCATACCCCTCTGACACCTGTACAACACTATATTGTAACAGTCACAATGGTTACTTTAGGAGACATGGCGCAGTGTTTTTTGGGTATTATGTGGTGCAGGTATGAAGGTGTATGTATTGATGAATCTGGGGGTTCTTGGCACTGTAAATTTTTTATAATGTAGCATTAAATGCTCTCACCTCCTATTAATCTGTATTTCTTTGCCTGCACGGGACCCTGGATGGTCTTTAATCCTTAGTGGTTGCGTTTACTCAAATGTGTCATAAGTATTGAACGATGTCTTCTATGTATATTGGAGTGCCATTTTTTAGTTACGTTTATGTAAAACTTTTACAAACACCTTAAAAAAAAAAGTAACAGTGGCCCTGGCCCTGTTAACATGTATTTTGAATATGGTGGATAAGGCTACGTTACAAGAAATAAAATGTTTCTCAAATTTTTATTCAAGCCTGCAAATTAAAAATGGCTATCCCCTTTTCCCCCCACCTCGGAGGAATTAAAAACACAAATAAATCATACTTTATCTAAAAGAAAGGCTAAATTTACCAATGTGAAAAAACATTTGGAATGGGTGGCTGGTTACCCCAGGTTTAGCTCAGTTTTCAATAATTCTGAATAGATTATGGTCTTCAAATAGGGGAGGCTGGTTGGTGTACCCTATATTGGAGGGTACTTAGGTATTCATGGTGATTAGCCAGTTATATTGTTTATGGTTGTATGAAATATAAAAGAAATGTCTAAAAACTAATAAAAAATTATTGTAGTAAAGAAAATTTTGTTTTTCTGTCATAGTGGCTCTATTGAAGAGATTTACAAATCACTTCCCAAATAGGACACAGCCACAAGATGTCCCAACCCTTTCCTGCTCTATACAAAAGTAAGTAAAAGGTTTTGGCTTCTCCAATTTTCAGGAGCATTAAAATAAAACTCAGTTCTGCAATCATTCATGCTTTTGTTACTCTGTCTTTTTCTAAACTGCTTTTCTGTTGATGTCTGCCTTGATTAACATCCAATCAATTTCAGCACTGAAAAATATGAGAGTAATTACCTTAGAAAGCAAAGTACCAAGAATGAAATACCAGAAGTTGCCTTGTAAACCAGTGCAGGCTTCTGGAAAGAACAGTAACCAATCACACCAGCAGAAAACGAAAAAGTGCCATTTCCAGTCTTGGGTCTTTTATAGCACCTAAGGCTACAAACCCCTTCCCTTGGTATCCGCTGTTACATCTCTCTACAGAAACTGGAGTAACACCCTGAAAAGCTGTTTGCTCCCCTAAATGCTTACTAGACTTGTAACCATTTGGAGAGGATTTTGTACAAATGTGGGCTATCTTAGCCCTTTTCACTGCCAGGTCTGTACATCGTACAGACCTACAGCACTGCTTCCAGCTGGCCAGGTTGTACGGACCTGACATTTCTCCTTCTGTAAAATTTGCTGCGTTTTTAGCTGCCAATAATCATTTTAGTGCACTTTTAGTAAAAATATTGCTTTGACAAACACTTGTGCAAATATCACGGGGGCGTGCAGTCGATTTTCACCAATTTTGTAAAGGGGTGCAATTTTAAAAGTTACAAATATTTGTTATTAACTCAATACGGTTAAGATTTTAGGTTTAGTAGAATTTTTTTTTAAATGTGCTGTTTTTTCATCTGCCAATAATGATTTGTGTGTATTTTTAGCAAAAATATTGGTTTTGACAAATGTTTGCACAAAAACCGTGAGACCTTAAACATTAGTAGCACCTTTTTTTTATTCAACTGGTCCTGTGCTTTTAGAAAATATATGCTTTGGGGAGTCCTTCTACAAACTGAAAGCCATAAATTTCCCCCGTACTCTAAAACATTTACATCCGCCCAATCATCAGCAAACAGGACCTGCGCTACCACTCTTATGCTGACGACACGCAACTATACTTTCGAATCACCAACAAAAACACCAATATCAGGAACTAGGAAAATGCCTCACACTGATCGATAATTGGATGACTGAAAGCTCACTCAAACTTAATGGATCGAAAACAGAACTCCTTATCCTTCACGCAAATCGGAAATCGAATTCTAGGACCACATGGACACCACCCACCATTCTTGGATAAACCATCAACCCAACCAACAAAGTCAAAAGCCTCGGAGTCATCTTTGACTCAGACATGACTATGGACGCACAAATAGGAGCAGTAGTCAGCGGTTCTTACCACTTTCTCCGCATGCTACGTAGACTCCTCCCCTTCATCCCGGAAGCGGATAAAGCAGTAGTGGTTGGTACAATCAATTCCCGACTCGACTACGCAAACTCCCTCTACTTAGGACTAACCAAATACCAGATTTCGCATCTTCAAGTCATCCAGACTGGTTACCGTGGGAGTCCATCGCCCCGGTCTTGCGGTCCCTCCACTGGCTAGCCGTAAAGGATCGGATCACAAACAAGACACTCTGCCTCACTCACAAATGTGCACAAGGTAGCGCTCCGCAATACTTAAACGAGAAAATTAAACCCTACGTCACCAATCGGGTGCTCCGATCAACTAACCAAAACCTTCTGGAAATCACCACAGCCCGCTACAAATCTAAGAGAGAACAAAGATTTTCAATCCAAGGACCTTGGCTTTGGAATGCTCTACCCACGTCCATTCGCATGGAAGAAAACCATCGGGCTTTTAGGAAAAAAACTGAAGACCCATCTCTTCTGAAGGATCAGCACGACTCTGGATACAAAGAGCCTTGAGGCGATTCGGTTTGCATTTGTCAGCGCTATACAAGTTACTCACTCACTCACTAATTAAAAAACAAAAAAAGAAATTGCAAAAATGATCCGGTCAGTTTAAGGGCCTGGAGGCGAAAGGGTTAACCCTTTGCAGGTAAAAGAACGTGCATTTATCCTTTTTTAATGCTGCAGCAGATGCAATGCCACGATCCTGCAGACTCTGTCAACGGTCTGAGGCAGACAATTTCTACACTGCAAGAAGAAACAATGTGCTACAAGAGCACTCACCGGCACCCTCTCTGTTCATGAAGAACTACAAGCGGACTGCCGCAATAGTAGACAGTACTTATACTTCAAAGGAAACTGCCAGCTGCACTGTTTTGGAATTGGGTGTGGGGAGAGCATCCCCTGCCCACTTTTCGATTGATCAACTTGGATACAACCACTCTGTTGGATTTTTAATGCAATTATTACTAGCAGTTATAGCGACTAGCATTAATCACTGTGTTCTCCCAGCGGGGACAATTTGCCCTGCTGAAAGAACACAATGAGGTTTATTTAATAAAGGCAAGTCCACTTTGCACTACAAGTGCACTTGGAAGTGCAGTCGCTGTAAATCCGAGAGGGGGGGGGGGGGGCATGCAAGGAAACAGCATTTTTGCTTGCACCTAATTGGATGATAAAAAAAACAGATACCACAAATACCCAATTAGGAGGTCCAAACTTAATCTGTATAGTGACCTTTAATTAAAAACAAAACAGTAGAATAAAACTCATGCAATAGTAAATAATGCTACAGGATTTCATCTTGGTTTCTGAAGGGCAAGAACAGAAAAATAATACAAACTAACCTTTGGTGTGAGAAGCTCCATCGCCAGGGAAAATATAGGAATCTTCCAACTTAGTTATGTCAAAGAGGCAGATGCAGAGACCCACATTATATACAACCTAGAAAGAATAGGTTTTACTACATTGTATAAAATCAACATCTGAGCCAATTTTAGATCACTATTCACTATGTACAACACAAAGAAAAACTGCAAATAAATAAAGCCTACGAAAATTACAGTAAAAACATCTTATCATCGGCCCCCAGTCAACTATATGATTACTCAAGTAATAACTAAAGTACCTCTTTATCCTTGGCACATGACAGGACACCTTTTATATTTATGCAGTATCACTATCTTCCAGACATTTTGCCCACACTTTATCATTTGGGAATACATCCTCCGTTTATATACATGGCTGTGTTTAGCGGTAGTTGTGAATTTATCAGCTGTTTCCAAAAAACAATTTAGAGAATCCTGGGCTTTTCCAGTGACTAGTAATAGCCTTCCCGGTGTAGAATAACAGACGTCCTAGTAGTGTTCTGCCAGCATTT
Organism: Rana kukunoris; assembly: GCA_029574335.1. Taxonomy (NCBI): domain Eukaryota; kingdom Metazoa; phylum Chordata; class Amphibia; order Anura; family Ranidae; genus Rana; species Rana kukunoris. The sequence continues at coordinate 105,963 of JAJQKJ010001848.1, forward strand.
GTAGACCAGAGACCATCAACAAGGGCTAGAAAGCAGCTGCTATGCGAGGGGATGAGCAACACCCGAGTTATTTGACAGATGAAAGACACCACAGCCTCCCAGTACACCTGGATAACCAAACAAGTCCAAAAAATAGGGAAGAAATCCCCCACATCTCTATCACATCGGCAACAGGATGGAGGGACAGTGGGATTGAGCCAATGCAGCCAATGAGGTGTGTAGTAGGTCGTATGTAATATCTTAAATTGTACCAATCTCTTAAGGAGACCAGAAAGGTGCATCCCACATATCTGTCCAGTCCTCATCGTCCATAGCCAAGATATATAGTAACCATTTTTGTCAGAGAATAAATAAATCTGGTAGAGCTACCATAAGAAGATGGTTATAGAGAGTGATGAAGCCAGTTTATCCAAGGGTTCTCAATGGAGGAGTGCTTCTAGGTCAGAACACTCAAAGGAGTTGTAAAGGTTTGTTCTTTATTCTCTAAATATGTTCCTTTAAGCTAGTGGTTCACTTATATTTTCCTTCAATTTCCTTTCTAAATATTTTTTTTCTTTGTTTGAATTTCTCACTTCCCGTTTCTCCTCAGTAAGCTTTCCACCATCATCCGAGCCGTTCTGGATAGCGGGTTAGTCAGCCAGAACAGCTTACTGAGGAGGAACAGGAAGTGAGAAATTCAGACAAAGAAAAAAGGAAACAAACATTTAGAAGGAAAAGAAAAGGTAAGTGAACCAACAATGCACTAGCTTAAAAGGAACCAATTTAGAAAATAAAAAACAAACCTTTACAACCCCTTTAAGACAAGAACTGACCAGTGAAGGTGTGAGCAATCACTAAGTCACCCATCCTTACCTGCTTTGCTTAAAAGCCTGAAACTATAAATTTACACACACAACTAAAAGAGTTAGTTACTCCTCTAACTCCTTCTCACTCCCTGCTTTATCGGTTCAGAAAGCTCTATGGTATTATAATAAACGGGAGTCTGAGGCCGCGTACACACGAGGGGATATGTCCGCTGAAAACGGTCCGATGGACCGTTTCAGCAGACATCTCCGCTCGTGTGTATGGGCTAGCGGACAGATTTCTCCACCCAACAGATTTCAAAGCAAGCTTTGAAATCTATCCGGTGGGGGATCTGTCCGCCCGACATGTCTGCTGGTTAGTACACTTACCAGCAGACATGTCGTCCCCCACCGCGCCGCTGCCGAATGGATTCGGCGCAATGCGTGGAAGTGTTTTACTTCCTGGTGCGGTGACGTGGCGGTGACGCGGCGGCAACGTCACCGCCACGTCACCGCGCCGTCCGGCGGCGGGGAATTTGATCCGATGGTGTGTACACGCCATCGGATCAAACTCCCGATCGGACATATCCGATGGAAATGGTCCGCGGACCGTTTTCATCGGATATGTCCGATCGTGTGTACGAGGCCTGACATAAAACTGCTTCATCTGTGCTCTCTCTTTTACTAAAGTCATTCTAAAGGCATTGTACCTTAACCACTTCCCATCCCGCCCATGTACATATGACGTCCACAGGAGGATCCTGCTGCTAAATAAGTAAGTTTTCTCCTTCACTGATGAGCACTAATAAGGTGGCACTGACAGGCACTGGTAGGCAGCACTGATATGCTGCACTGATGGGCATTGATAGGTGGCACTGGTGGTTACTTATGGGTGGCACTGATAGGCAGCACTGATGGCACTGGCAAACATTGCTGATGGGCACTGAGTGGCAGCTGCCTGGGCACTGATTGGCATATCCCTGGTGGTCTAGTGTGGCATACCTGGAGGTCCAGTGTGGTGGCAGCCTGGTGGTCCAGGGTGGGCTGAACTGAAGAACAATCAGCACACACGCCCCCCCCGTCCATCCGTCCAGAGAGCAGCCAATTGGCTCTCCTCTACTCACGTCTGTCAGACACGAGTGAGGCAAAGTTGATCCATGGCTCTTCCTGTTTACATTGTGATCAGCCATAGCCTCCATCAGAGGCCCTTTACCGAGTTCAGTGTAACGGTGTGTCAGACTGACACGCCACACCACCGTTCGCCGCGATGCGTGCCCCCACGGGCGTGTGGCAACTGTTATCCAGCTGGATGTCATATGACGCCCAGTCAGGATAACTGAACCACCGCCCGGCCACCATTCTGCTAAAAGGGGTGGTGCAAAGTGGTAAAATATTAATGCCAGAGTGCAGGCATTGCAAATGGAAATGGTGAATACATCAAACAGGAAGTCATTTTATCTGTCAATACATACAAGCACATGTTTATTTACATACATTAGAGGCAATGTACGTAACCTGGTTAACTACATACTTTTACTTTATTAATTTTGTAGGAAAGACTAAAAAAAAAAAAAAAATGTTCTTTATGATTTGTCACAATGCAAAATAGTTATATGAAATCGCAATTGTTCAACATAGTCCACGTTTGCTTATGATGTTGTTTTTAAACCTAATTCTGCTTACCTTATTTGCCAATTTCTTATTTAGTTCTTCTGCAATGGAGTCATTTAGTTTACGCTCAAACTGCCAAGGAGTTGTCCGTACAGTGTCCACCATTTCAACTAGGACAAACATAGTGGATGGTAGCAAAGACTGCAGAAAATAATGAAAGCATATTACTCTATAGGTACAGCATCCCATAAATCATCATTAGCATCTATTTAGTAAAAGGCGCAAGAACACATACAGCGGCATACCACAAGGCTCTGTACTAGGTCCTGTTCTATTTAATCTTTTTGTCAGTTGATAAGTTTGATGAGAAAGAAATGTCTATTTGCTGATCATATTTAGGCTGGCCATAGATGAATTGAAATTAAGCCAGTTCAGAAGGGACCAGTTAAATTACTATCGCTCCCACTTGGCAGAAGTAACAAATAGCGCTTTCTTTTGGTGGTATTTGATCACCCCTGAGGTTTATTTTTTGCGCTATAAACAAAAGAAGAGCGACAATTAAACACAATGTTATATATATATATATATATATATATATATATATATATAAAAAAAGGTTTTTGCTATAATAAATATCCCAATTTAAAAAAAAACAAAGACAATTTCTTTTCCCTCAGTCTAGGACTCTAGGCCAATAAGAATTCTTCTACATATTTTTGGTAAAAACAAAAAAAAATTAAAACCTAAAAAAGCGTATATTGAGTGGTTTACACAAAAGTTGTAGAGTCTACAAATAGGGGATAGATTTATGGCATTTTTATTATTATTAGTTTTAATAATAATGGTGGCGATCTACGATTTTTAACAGTACTGCGATATTGTGGCGGACAAATCGGATAATTTTGACACATTTTTGGGACCAATGACACTTACACAGCAATCAGTGCTATAAAAAGGGAAGGGGTTACCAATAGGTGAACTGTGTTCCCTAGGTGTATTCACACGGTTACATGCGTAAGCACATAAGGCGCGTGTTCTTAGACGCAGGCTTTTGGATTCCTTGTTATGGACCTCAGTTTCCATGCGTGTCAGTTCCGTGTCCTGTCCACACCAATGTTGATGTCACGTCCGTTTTTCCCCCATGCAGAAAACTGAATACACATTGCAGATTCCTGAGCAGAGAGATCTGCACGTGTGGTGTGAGCACGGCACATAGAGAACCATTGACTGCCGTCTCAGCACCATGGTGTGAACAAGGCCTCAATGTGCACTAGCAGAGTTTTTGAAGTAAGCTTGGCTTGTGCGCTGTGACCACAGAACTCCTCCGCCGCTGTGGAATAGCATATAAACCACAGGACATCCCCTGGAAACAAGAACAGAGACAGACATGACCTTCTGCTACCCGAAGCCATACCGTACACCGATACAGATCGGTAACTCTTCACACAAGCAGCACCATGAGGTTATCCCTTCCCTATCAGCACACTCTCCATCACTTCCGCTCAGCTAACGTCACCAAGGCAACGGTCAAGCCTTCTCAGCGCACCAATCAAAGTTGTACAGGGCGTGGCATGCGTACTACGAGAACGCTGTAAAATGTCACTCACGGATTCTCCCAGCGCTTATACCGCGCATGCGCGCTAGAGTCTAACCTTGTCTTGTTCGCGCATGCGCAATAGTTTATTGAGCCTGAACTATGTAAATAGAGGCGACTGTCTTGGCAGCGTGTATCTGAATGTTTAATGGTATATTTACTGATACAGGGGCCTTAAATAAGATTGCTTTATAAATAAAGGGATAATGAGAATGGTAAATCTGCATCAGTTTGTACCAAAATAAACCCGTGTCATGTTCGATTGCATCAATTCGTGTTTTTTCCATCATATAAAACAGTTGCGTAGTGTCAGTGGGTGTTCTCCGACCACAAAGGGGTTAACAAGCGTGTGCACAGCATAGGAGATCGCTGTGTCCAGGTCCATTACTATTCACACTGTGACTTTAATGGGACAGCCCTACAACAACCACTCCTTCCTTCCCCTGTCACACACGTCAGTCTGGAGGGTGTGCAGGAGAACTGACATCCAAAATAACAAGGAAGACCGGAGGAGATCGAGCCCTATCGCTGGGTGTCCGAGGTGAGCAGGCTTCTTATAGATATATATATAGATCTATATATGTACATTGGGGGGATCTATAGGAGGCAACACATGTCCTCTCCATCCCCTATAACAAAACACCATCTTATGCATCGTGCTAAAATCCATCATCGATTATATTCCAACCTGCCAATGTAACGTTTACAAGCTTGCTTCAATCCTGCATGTCAAACTGGACACGTGAGCTAGCAATCTAAACAGTGCTTGTCACATTGCAGCCTTCCATTTACACGAATATTGAATACAGTGCTGTCATTATTTTCCGATCTTTATGGCCAATGCTGATTCATGGGCACAGAATATATATGTTTGTGTATAAATTGATAGATCGATATGGTTCTGCACTAGATAGATAGAATAGATAGATCGATATGGATCATACATTGTATGTATGCCCACAGGCACTGCTCATGGCATACCTGGCACCCAGTGTCATGTTTATCCTGCACTCCCCAGGCTTAGTGTTTATTATGTGAAGATTTCTGTAGGTGTCATATTCCCAGCAGAGCCCCTTCTGATTTCTGCATGTATTTGTGTGTTTTGTGTCTCCCAGAAACATACAATCCAGACAAGATACAGTGTTACTAACACACAAGTTGTGTGTTGTATATTTTTATTCTCTGTACTCTCCTGCTCCTAAAATGAGACACAAAGAAACCCAGACATTGGAATGGCAAGGTGTTACATATAATCTGCAGAAAATCCCCCCCCCCCCCCCCCCCCCCCAGGGACCAGCCTAATAACCAAAACAGGCAGCCTTTTTGCAGAGCTGCTGTTAACAATACTTGTGACATGGCTGGCATTGGGTGTTGTGAGGATCTTGTCTGCAGAGCTGCTGTAAACAATACTTGTGACATGGCTGGCATTGGGTGTTGTGAGGATCTTGTCTGCAGAGCTGAGCTCAGATCATGCCATGCTCTTCTAGAATGGAGGATAAGAGAACAAATGACTCATCCCTAAAATGAGGGGTAGAACTGGAAGGGGGCATAGAGATGGAGATCCATCATCTTCCTTGGGGTTGGCAGGGAGGACAGTTTTGGGTAATCTGAGAGAAGCTGTTAATGTCTGAAGCTCTCTGAGGATTTGTACATGAGTATGGAGAGAAGCATATAGTGTTGTGTAAATAATGCCTTGTGTAATTTCACATACAGAAAAGGGAACATGCACTTAGAATATAGTGTTCAATGGGAGGTTTCATTGCAGAGTGTAAATAGGATTTTGGCTGGTAAAAGGTAAAGCAGATTAACGTTATTATCGTATTAGGGCATGTGATGTATTTGATATATATCTGGGGAATCCCCCTGCGTAACGATCAGGGATACCCCACTGGCTGCACCACTATGATGAGATGATTGTATTCATTGTGGCTAAGAAGCCATTTTAAATGTTCTTGTCACTAGACAGGCACTCCAAGGTTAATCCTGTAAGAATAGCTAGGGGCTTTGATGCCATTCTTCCAATGTAGTCAGTAAGTATTACACAACATATTGCAAGTGAAAGGAGGATCAGATGAATCCAGATCAGGCTGGGTAGGGTAGTTTGCATGCATTAAGGAGATGGCTGCTCCTTGACACACCTTCTGGAAGAGTGCTATTTTTAATTGAAACTGCGTACATGTGTTTACATGCAAACCTGAATATTTCAATCAGAATCACCAGTTTCTGCCCCAGTTCAAAATAAAGAATGGCGTCACCAGGGCTCTACCTGCATGGAGTTTGCATGTACTCCCTGTGCTTGTGTGGATTTTCTCTGGGTAATCCATTTTCCTCCCACACTCCAAAGACATGCTGGTAAGTTAATAATCTCTTGTGTAATGTGGTCCTAGTATGTGTGTGCATGTGAGATAAGGACCTTAGATTGTAAGCTCCCTGAGGGCAGGGAGTGATGTGATTGTACAATAAGAAAACACTGCCCAAATGGTCATCACTGTATAACTATTTATAATAAATACATACATAAATAAATAATATTTAGAAAACAAGGGACTGGGGAAGAAGGAATGCGCAAGTTATTCCACTAATAAACAGGCGTAGAGTAGCCACCGCCTGTATAGGTCTAATACCTGACTAGGTAGTGCTGCTGTAACCAAAAATCTAATATTAAACAAGAGGGGAAGGGAAAAAGAGACGGGATAGTCGGCCCATCGGGGGCCTAAAGGGGTTACCTTAAGCAGCACAGAGATTATCTGAAAGATGATAATGATACACCATATAATTATTCATTTGTTTAATAGTATCAAAATTTTAAAATGTTTAAGCACAATGGTATAAAAATTGAACTGACCGTATGGTAATTAGACAAGTATTGATTACCATTTATGCAAAAGAAAACACATAACATTTAAACAAAACAGGAACACACACAGACATAGACAAGAAACATGGTTCGGACACTTTTGTATTCAGCCTGCACGAATGGCAACACTTAAATCTATAATGATGCGACTAACCATATAGTGATGGCAGGCGGGATCAATAGTATCCACTACCAATAGCCGCGATTGACCAATCGGTGTTAGCGATATGTGGAGGCTGGATACAAGCTCGTTGTGGGGTGGAGGGGAAGGGAAGGGGGAAGGAAAAGTGATGGGAGGGATATGCCTTGGTTGTGATAATAGATCCACTGTTCGTTAACCAAGGTGTATATGATTTGGATGTTTACTAGCATTAATGACTTGGTATATATTGAGCACTGACATAGTCCAGGTAGTAACAAGCAAGTTGGTAAATAATCAGTCCTGATTGTCCTGGTAATGACAATAATAGTAAATAAATAATAGTAAACTGTGCAGCAGCCATACGAACCATCTGTGGATTGCTGAGACCTGTTTGGTTCCTAGAGATTACTGTTGTGTGCATGAAACTCAATGCAAGATTTAGTCAAAAGTGATATTTGTGTTCCCCATAAGTGGATTGAATTAAATATGGCCTATTATATTTTCTGAAGACATCAGCAACATCACTTCACCACAATAGTTTGCATCTTTTCTCATATTGACATTGATGTCATTTTCACACTGCCGGCCTTCCAATATTTTTGTTTTAAACAATACCAAAATAAATCCAATAGGACAGCATGGCACAGTATAAGTATATATTTTTGGTTTTAGAGGTATGCTTTGTTTAGGATGTATCATATAGTGACAGAGTCATTTTAATCCCTTGGGTTACATTTTTTCCCCCCATATAACTCCCTTATATTAAGGCAATCTTGGTTTCCGGGGACAGTCCCTGATTTGAGCAGACTGTCCCTAGATACAAAATGTCCCCAAATGTGTCCCCAATTGTAGCCTTGGCTAGGAGCCCCTTTAGGCTTCTGAAGCATCTCAGCTCAGGCATAGTTGCTAAGACCCTGAATCCCTCTACTCCCTCCCTCTACTCCCCACCTCTTGATTGGACAGTGTGACCCAGGAGAGAGGGGAGGAATATGTCATTTATTTTGGCAGAACCAGAAGCCAGAAACTTTAGCCTGAGAATGGACGCCTAATCCGCTACCACCTGTTCAAGGTCAAGGAACCTGTTCAATTCACAAATGGTCAATACAGGGACAGCACTGAAAATAGGAGAGTTTGCAGACATTCTTAGCTACAAACTGAGCCTCGGGAGTGAAAGAATGATGGAGACTGTGTGTACTGCCTGTATTTCACTCTGTACTTTCTGTCCTCTCCATCAACTGCACCCCTCTCCCCATACTGCCTGTCACCACTATCAACTGCCCTCTCTGTACTGCTTGTCCCTACTGTCAACTGCCCTCTCTGTACTGCCTATCCCTACTGTCAGCTGCCCTCTCTGTACTGCCTATCCCTACTGTCAGCTGCCCTCTCTGTACTGCCTATCCCTACTGTCAACTGCCCTCTCTGTACTGCCTATCCCTACTGTCAACTGCCCTCTCTGTACTGCTTGTCCCTACTGTCAACTGCCCTCTCTGTACTGCCTATCCCTACTGTCAACTGCCCTCTCTGTACTGCCTATCCTTACTGTCAACTGCCCTCTCTGTACTGCCTGTCCCTACTGTCAACTGCCCTCTCTGTACTGCCTATCCCTACTGTCAGCTGCCCTCTCTGTACTGCCTATCCCTACTGTCAACTGCCCTCTCTGTACTGCCTATCCCTACTGTCAACTGCCCTCTCTGTACTGCCTATCCCTACTGTCAGCTGCCCTCTCTGTACTGCCTATCCCTACTGTCAACTGCCCTCTCTGTACTGCCTATCCCTACTGTCAACTGCCCTCTCTGTACTGCCTATCCCTACTGTCAGCTGCCCTCTCTGTACTGCCTATCCCTACTGTCAACTGCCCTCTCTGTACTGCCTATCCTTACTGTCAACTGCCCTCTCTGTACTGCCTGTCCCTACTGTCAACTGCCCTCTCTGTACTGCCTGTCCCTACTGTCAACTGCCCTCTCTGTACTGCCTGTCCCTACTGTCAACTCCCCTCTCTGTACTGCCTGTCCCCACTGTTAACTGCCTTTCCCTGTTCTGTCTGTCCCATTAACTGTCCCCCTCTGTACTTTTTGTCTCCACAATCAATTGCCTCCCTCATTACTACCTGTCCCCAGATTTCCTTTTGAAAAGCTGGTCATCCTACCTTGAGTCCTTAAGCACTTTTTCTCTTCGGTAATGTCACAGTTCCTCGCCTTTATATCCTTTAGGCTTTGCAGTCTACCCTAACATCCTTTTTCTTGCAACAGATAGTGGGGTTGATTTCCTAAAGGTAAATGGACTGTGCACTTTTGGCGAATGCTCCGAGCAGGTAGCCTTGTTTTTTTTTTCAACTTGTCTGTGATCTCCGACCCCTGATCCTTCCAGTGGTGTGAGTGAGTGAGTGAGAAACTTATATAGCACAACACATGCGAACTGAATTGCCTCTGGGCGCATATCATATCTGAGGTGCATGTCATATCTGCGGTGCATTCCACGCTGGTACAGCGCGACTTCCTGACTCCTCGAGGCTCCAGGAACTGTCTCATCCCTTACCGAGCTGCTGGAATTGTATTACCATCTGAGGCACAAGGATGATTGCCAAGAGATCCATATACAGATGAGCCAATTATTTATGTACATCTTGTAAGATTTTTGATACATTTTTAATATAATATACCTACTGGGATACTACACTTAGTTGGCATTTCCTCTCTCCTGTGCTTTCTTTGGTTTATACAGAGCCATCACAACTCTGAGGACAGCAGCCGCAGGTGGTCCCATGTATATCTCTTTAGCATATGCTAATATCACAGCCCAGTGATTTCTATGGGCTTCCTCTTGTCCTGTATCATTCATTTTCTTAGGCCGCGTACACACGATCGAACATGTCCGTTGAAACTGGTCCGCAGACCAGTTTCAGCGAACATGTTCGATCGTGTGTACGGCCTATCGGACAGTTTTCCAGCGGACAAAAGTTTCTAAACATGCTTAGAAACTTGTCCGCTGGACAGGTTCGATTGTTTGTACGCCCAACCATCGGACCAAAATCCCGCGCATGCGTCGAATTGATTTGACGCATGCTTGGAAGTATTGAACTTCCTTTTTTGAGCACGTCGGTGTGTTCTACGTCACCGCGTTCTGGTCCGAGGGGATTTTGGTCCGATGGTGTGTACGCACAACAGATCAAAAGACCACTTCAGACATGTCCGATGAAAACGGTCTTTTGGACCTGTTTCATCGGACATGTCTGATTGTGTGTACGCGGCCTTAGAGACATTTTTGCTGGCTGGACTGTACACCATTATCCTATGCGCCAGTATTTTTTCCTTTTTTGCACTTTTGCAAATCCAGTTGTTCCAGAGCTTAGTAAATGAGGGAGGGCTCTGCTGACTTCCATCATCCAATCATGTGCAAGCAAAAATGCTGTTATTTATTTTCCTTGCATGTGATTGGGTATTCATTGTAAAGTAAAGCTTTACCCCATTTACTAAGCTGTGAAGCAAATGCACTTGCAAAAGTGCACAGTCTATTTGCCTTTAGTAAATCAACCCCATAGGGTTTGAATTTAATAGTACATTTTTGTTACATTTATTTTTATTTGCAAGGTTTTAATAAGGAAAGAAATAGTGAAAAATGTATAAAAATGTATTTTCCTGTAATTCTTCGTAATTTAACTTTTACATATTTAGAGCAGCTACATATACATTATGTACCACAAACTATAACCATCAGAGTCTGCTAATTAAAAGGATATCAGATAAGTGTCGCTCTTATGTAACATAACAAAATGGTAAAGCTCAAAGCTCATGAGATTACATGTGCATATAATTAATCAAATGCATGCTATTTGCCTGTTAAAGCATTGCTTGTGTAGACTAGACTTTCAAAAGGCCTAAGACTGCTGCAGGGCACTGCAATATGTCAGCAGCTCTACCAGACTCAGAGCTGTCACTGAAGTGACACTCTATAGCAGGGGTAGACAACCATTGAGAGGTGGAGCTCTACCTGGACAACATGGAAAAGATCAAAGGTCACCTGGGTGTGGCACCCCCCTTTTTTTTTGTTAAAGAAGTTCACTTTGCAAGTCCTCAATAAAAAGCAAGGACAGCATGAAGAAAACTATATATATATATATATATATATATATATATATATTGAGGACCAGGCTGACCATTTCTGTGCTAAGTGCATGGCACTTTTTACATGGGAACGCTTAGCACGGAACATCTCATCATCCTCTACTTATGTCTGCTTTGCTCCTTCAGGTAAATGTCTCCACTCATCCCTGCAACACTAAGCCATTTTGCATGACTGCAATCCACATTTGCCTTGCTGTTGCCTTCAGTAACTGACTGCACTCTACTCTGAAACACTGGGCTACTCTTTGGCAGCCAATTAGGACTCTTTTCTGACAGTCGGAAAATTGGTCTTAAACCTGCTTCTGATTGGCCGGATTGAGGATCAGCGTTTCAATAGCAAATATTAATTCGCTGTTGTAACACCTGGGTAGCCTCTAGCACTAATTAGGTGCTTCAATAAACCACCCCTGAAAGGGGCCAGACGCATGAATAGGGGGTGGTAGTGGTGGGTGTGGATAGAGCTCATGTTTTGAATGAATCTATCTATTCATATTGGGGGTGGCAGCCATGGATAGAGGGGGCAGTGCCACCACAGGCGTTGGGGACAGCCAGTTAGTGAGCAGTGTGCGGCGAGGGTAGCCAATTAGTGAGCAGTGTGGGTGGTGAGGACACTCAGTCAGTGAGCCGTGTGCAGTAAGGACACTCAGTTAGCAGTGCGTGGTGAGGACACTCAGTCAGTGAGCCGTGTGCAGTAAGGACACTCAGTTAGCAGTGCGTGGTGAGGACACTCAGTCAGTGAGCCGTGTGCAGTAAGGACACTCAGTGAGCAGTGCATGGTGAGGACACTTAGTCAGTGAGCCGTGTGCGGTGAGGACACCCAATGAGCAGTGCGTGGTGAGGACACTCAGTCAGTGAGCCGTTTGTGGTGAGGCATCCAGTCAGTGAGCAATGTGTGGTGAGTGTAAGGGTTGAAGCAGCACAGAGGGAGCATAGAACTCCTGTAGTGATGAAGGTAGACCTCTCCTCATCATCCACTTACCCCATGGCTGGAAATAGAAGACTCCCGGGCTGCCCCCCACTCATGCCACTGCCTAGCCTTATCTTGTTGTCTCCATCCTGCTTCACAACTTGTCTAGGGCATACCTCCCAACTTTTTGAGATGGGAATGAGGGACACCTTCTTGCAAAACCCCTTAGGCCGCGTACACACAATCAGACCTGTCTGATGAAACTGGTCTGCAGACCAGTTTCATCGGACCAGTTCGATGGTGTGTACGGCCCATCGGACCGTTGTCTGTCGGACCGTTGTCTGTCCGTCGGACAGATTCGATGGTTAGTATGCAAAAGCATCGGACCAAAAACCCGCGCATGCTCAGAATCAAGTCGACGCATGCTTGGAAGCATTGAACTTCGTTTTTTCAGCACGTCGTTGTGTTCTACGTCACCGCGTTCTGGTCTGATTGGATTTTTGGTCCGATGGTGTGTACACAGATCAGACCATCAGACCACTTCAGCCTGGTCCGATGAAAACGGTCCGTCAAACCAGTTCCATCGGACCGGTCTGATCGTGTGTACGCGGCCTTAAAGGAAAATTAAGCCCAAAAAAAGATAATTTAGGACTTGGATCAAAGGTTTAGAACTGGGAAACACTTTTTAAAGATAAATAGGGAATTTTATATACAACTATATAGATCAAATCCCTGAAACATTGAACAATGAAAAATGGGAATGCTTTAGGAACATATTAAGCAAATGCATCACCGAGTGCATTCCATGGGGTAATAAATATAGAAGAACAAAGGTTAAACCAAAAAGTAAAATGTCATATGCAGCACAAAAAAAATGGCATTTAAAAAGTACAAAACGGAGGGGTCTGTGTCAGGATTCAAACAATACAAGGAATGCAATGAGGGCGGCTAAAAAAAGACTATGAGAGACACATAGCGGAGGAGAATAAAAATAATCCCAAGAAGTTCTTTAAATATATTAATAGTAAAAAGGCAAGCGTGAAACACATAGGGAAGGTGGTTACAGATGACAAAGAGAAGGCAGCTGTGATAAATGTTTTCGTCTCCTAATGCCGCGTACACACGACCGTTTTTCATGACGAGAAAAATTAAATTTTTTAAATTGGTCATTATAAAAACGACCGTGTGTAAGCTTCAGAGCGTTGTTCTCTATGTGAAAAACGGTTTTGTGTACGCTTTAACGATGGGAAAAAACACGCGCATTCTCAGAAACAAGTTATGAGACAGGAGCACTCGTTCTGGCAAAACTAGCATTTGTAATGGAGATAGCACATTTGTCACGCTGTAACAGACTGAAAAGCACGAAGACTGAAAAACGCGAATCGTCTCTCACCAAACTTTTACTAACATGCGGTAACACGAAATCAGCAAAAGCAGCCCAAAGGGTGGCGCCATTCAAATGGAACTTCCCCTTTATAGTGCTGTTGTACGTCACCGCGCTTTGCTCGAGCATTTTTTTTCACGATCGTGTGTATGCAAGGCAGGCTTCACAAAAATCACATCGAGAAAAATTACGTTCTTTTTCATGACATGAAAAATGGTCGTGTCTACGTGGCTTTAGTCTTCACACAGGAAAAGGAGGAGTATACCGACTATGAAAGTATTGTTAGTAACATGTCACAGGATCTACCCTTGTGGCTAACAGAGTCCAGAAAGGATTAGAGAAGCTTAATATAAATAAATCCCCGGGACCAGATGGCTTACACCGAAGAGTCCTTAAGCACTTAAGGACCCCTTCACGCCGATATACGTTGGCAGAATGGCATGACCGGGCACAGGCACGTACCTGTACGTCCTCTTTAAGAGCCCAGCTGTGCCGGCGGCGCACTCGCGAGCCGGTCCGAAGCTCTGTCACCGCTCCTGCGGGACCCGCGGACCCGATCGCCGCCGGGTCCTGCGATCGGTCTCAGGAGCTGAAGAACGGGAGAGGTGTGTGTAAACACACCTTCCCTGTTCTTCATCGTGGCAATGTCAGTGATCGTCTGTTCCCTGATATAGTGTCACTGATGTCACACGTCCAGCCCTCCCTACAGTATGAGGTCACACTTAACCCCTTCATCGCCCCCTAGTGGTTAACTCCTAAACTGCAATTGTCATTTTCACAGTAATCAGTGCATTTTTATAGCACTTTTCGCTGTGAAAATGACAATGGTCCCAAAAATTTGTCAAAATTGTGCAATGTGTCTGCTATAATGTCACAGTCACTAAAAAAATCGCTGATCGCCATTAGTAGTAAAAAAAAATTATTAATAAAAATGCCACAAAAATATCCCCTATTGTAAACACTATTAATTTTGCGCAAACCAATCGATAAATGCTTATTGCAATTTTTTTTACCAAAAATAGGTAGAAGGATACGTATCGGCCTAAACTGAGGACATTTTTTTTTTATATATATATATCTTTTTTGGGGATATTTATTATAGCAAAAAGTAAAAAATATTGATTTTTTTTTTTTAAAAATGTGTACAGGTGTCGCTTTTTTTGTGTTAATAGCGCAAAAAATAAAAACCGCAGAGGTGATCTAATACCACCAAAAGAAAGCTCTATTTGTGGGAAAAAAAGAACGTCAATTTTGTTTGGGAGCCACGTCGCACGACCGTGCAATTGTCAGCTAAATCGAAGCAGTGCCGAATCGCAAAAAACTGGCCTGGTTCTTTGCCTGCATATTGGTCCGGGTCTTAAGTGGTTAAAAAAACGTAAGTTGTAGCCAGACCGCTATTGCTAAGCTTACTGACAGGATTGGTACCAGTTGATTGGCCAAAAGCCCACGTGGTACAAATAATAAAAAAAGGGCAGAGATCTATTCCTGGGAACTATAGGCCTTCCAGTCTAACGTCAGTAGTTTGCAAACGATTTTAAGGGACCATATCCAAGAATTTGCTGATGAAAACAGTATAATTAGCAGTAATCAGCACAGGTTTACAAAAGGTAGCTCTTGTCAAGCCAACCTATTAACCTTCAATGAGGACGTGAGCTGCCATCTGGACAAAGGTACGCCGGTGGATGTGGAGTTTCTGGATTTTGCAACATCATTTGATAGAGTTCCCCAATAACGCTTAATCTACAAGCTGAGGTACGTAGGCATGGACCATAGGGTATGTACTTGGTAGGAAAACTGGCCAAAGGGTTGTGATAAATAACGTATACTCAGAATGGTCTAGAGTGGTTAGTGAGGTACCCCAGGGCTCTGTCTTGGGACCAATTCTGTTTAATTTATTTATAAATGATATAAAGGAAAGGATAAATAGCTTGATCTCAGTGTTTGCTGAGGACACACAAATATGCAGGGCAATAACAACGCAACAGGATATAGAAACTTTACAAGCGGACCTGAATAAATGAATGGAGTTGGCTACTACATGGCAAATTAAAGGGGTTGTAAAGGTATGAGTTTTTTTACCTTCATGCATCCTATGCATGAAGGTAAAAAAACATCTAGCAGCACCGCCCCCCCCCGAGCCCCCGTTGTACTTACCTGACCGTTCGAATCTCCCGGGCGCGTCCACGTCGTCCTCTTCGGTTCCCAGCCTGGCCGTTGATTGGCTAGGCTGGGCGGATTGATAGCAGCGCAGCCATTGGCTAGCGCTGCTGTCAATCAGAGCGGATGACGCGGCGCGCTGGGGGGCGGAGCCGAGTGATACAGTCGGCGGCTATGGCCGCCGCTGTATCACCGGGAGCGCGCTCGCAAAAGCTTTCCTCCATGCGAGCGCCCTCGCATGAAGAAGGAAAGCTTTTGCGAGGAGGAGCTCAGACAGCCGCCGAGGGACCCCAGAAGACAGCTTTCCGGGCCACTCTGTGCAAAACGAACTGCACAGTGGAGGTAAGTATCACATGTTTGTTATTTTTTTCAAAAAATATCCCTGACTTTAGTGACCCTTTAAGTTTGATACTGGTAAATAAAAGGTAATGCACTTGGGGGGTAAAAATATAAACGTAAGTTACACTTTAGAGGGAGAATCTCTAGGTGCTTCCAGGATGAAGAAGGATCTAGGGGTCCTAGTAGAAGACAGACTAAGCAATAGCATGCAGTGTCAAGCTGGGGCTTCCAAAGCCAGCAGAATATTAGTGTACATTAAAAATGAATTTACTCCAGAAATAAAAGGATAATCCTGCCACTTTATAAAACTCTGGCTCAGCCACATCTGTTGTATTCTGTCCAGTTCTGGTCACCAATCCTCAGAAAGGATGTGCTGGAGCTGGAGAACATCCAGACAAGGGCAACTAAATTATTATGGGGACTGAAGGACCCCACTTATGAGGAACGACTACAAACGCTAATGTATTCCCTGGAGAAGAAATGCTTGAGAGGGAATATGATTGAGATGTACAAATATCTCAATCGTGATCCCAGCATAAGTATGAAACTTTTCAGATCCAAGGAATATAAGAGGGTACAGGGCCATGTGATGAAACTGGAAGAGAAGCGGTTTAACCTTAAGCTGCATAGGGGGTTTTTCACTGTCAGGGCAGTAAGGATGTGGAACTCCCTTCCACAATTGGTGGTGTCGGTAGGAAGTATGGTTAGTTTTAAAAGACTCTTAGGCCGCGTACACACGATCGAATTTATCTGCTGAAACCGATGGACCGTTTCAGCAGACAAATCCGATCGTGTGTACGGGCGAGCAGACAGGTTTGTCCATCGGACAAATTTCAAAGCATGCTTTGAAATTTGTCCGCTACAAACCTGTCCGTCGGATCTGTCCGCTGGGTAGTACACTAACCAGCGGACAGAACTGTCCGCGCATGCGTCGAATGGATTTGACGCATTTTATTTCCGCGTTCTCTGGCCGTTCTCACACCATCGGATGAAATCCGGAGGAGACATGTCCGCTGGAAACGGTCCGTCGGACATGTTTCAGCGGACATGTCCCTCCGTGTGTACGCTGCCTCAGATGTGCAACTTAACGTGCACAATTTAATTAAGGGGATATGATAAATGATTTTTCTACACACACACATGCCTACACAGGTTCAACTGGATGGTCTGTTGTCTTTATTCAACCTTACCAACTATTTGACTATGTTAGATCAGACCAAATTGAGGGACAAATGAGGAGGAAAGAGGGACAGAGGGACGTTGCTTGAAATCAGGGACAGTTGGGAGTTATGGCCTAGGGCAGAAAACCTTTTACCATGTGTCTGTTTATTAAAGTGGAGTTTCGCCATTTGTTTTTGTTTTTTAAACTACAAATACTGCAGTTGCCATATTTTAAAATAAAGACACTTACCTGTATTGTTTTTATTTCTGCATGTGCCCTGTTAAGGAAAATAGCCCTGTTTACCATTATCATTAAAAGGGAAAGTAAAAAAAAAAAATCACAAATTTTGGGTTGTCCCCAGAAAAGTAATAGAGGGAAAATCTTCCAATGGTGACACTAATAATAGTAATGCGGTGCGCATAGCGTGCCACATCAAACAGTGGGTGTGGCCAAATTGCTCTTGCTGACATCATCACCCTGCCACCACCCAGATGGCTGCTCGCAGCTCCCAGACGGAAACAGATTTCGGTCCACCTGAAACCCAGACAAATGATTCAAAACCTGGATTGTCTGGGTGAATCCTGGACAGGTGGCAACCCTAGTTATAACCCTCTCTGGTTCTATCCAAAATAAAAACGTTTGCCCATAGTTCTTCTTTAATTGATTAATTGTCTATAACCTCCCCATACTCCATCCAAGTATAAATTTAGTGCAACTCTTGGGATGGCTGACGAGGGGTAGGCTGGCCATTTCTGCACTAAGTGCATGGCACTTTTTACACACTAACTAAGGCACTTTAGCAAAGGCAATTACAAACATTAGTGCTTCACACCAAGTTGTCTGCAAGTTCCCTTTCATCTTTTCTCTCTCTCCCGCCTTATTCCCCCTCCAACATGCTCTAATGCCCTCTCTCCTCAAACTGTCACTTCTTTACCCCCTCCTCTCCACCCCATAACCTATACATATCACCCACACTCCTGCCCTCTCAATACTACTGCACTTATCTCCTGCTTTTTTCGAGCCCACATAATGTCACCACTACTAGTTCACTGCAGCATTTTCACTCATATACAGTAAATCATGCTACCACCTCACCCTCCTACTCTTACTTCCGGTGATATCACCCCAAACCCTCGCCCTCCACCATCATGTTTAAATTCCCCTGCTTTCACGAGTCAGCCCCCCTCATATGTGCCCTCTGGAATGCCTGATCAGTCTCTAACAAACTTGTCTCCGTCAATGACCTTTTCCCCTTCAGCTCCCTCAATCTACTTGCTATTACTGAAACCTGGCTCTAAGAATCTGACTCTGCCAGCTACCATCTCCCATGGCGGCCTCCTCTGGACTCACTCACCCAGACACAGCGGACAAAAAGGAGGCTGAGTTGGACTTCTCATTTCCCCACAAAGCACCTTCCAGGTTCTTCCTACACCTCTCTCCCTGTCCCTCTGCTCTATAGTGCGCTGTATTCGTCTTTTTTTCTCCAGTTTGCCATAGAATTGCAGTAATTTACCAGTCTCCTGGCCCAGTGTCACACTCTCAGTGAGTTCTCTGCACGGCTACTCTAGTTTCTCTCCTCTGAAGTACCCACCTTCATCCTTGGCGACCTTAATATTCATGCCAATGTTAACCACTAAGCCACTTCTCAACTACTCAATCTAACCTTCTCTTTTAACCTAACACAACGGACACAAACCACCACTCACTCCAATGGCAACACCCTTAACCTTACATTCTCACTTCTGCACTCCCTTCAACCTCTCTAACACCCCTTTTCCTCTCTCTGATCTCGACCTTATCAGTTTCCCACTCTTCCTGTCCCCAACCTTGAAACAGTTACCCATAGAAACCTTTGCCACCTCAACCCTTCCCTTCTTCATTGTGCTACTGATAGCCTTTATGACAAAATCCCACCGCTGTCCTGTCCAGACCTGGTCACTTCTGTCTACAACAACTTACTGTTATCCTCCCTGGACACACTCGCTCCTCTCTTTACATGCAGAACCAGGCCTTGCCTGCTAAAACCTTGGCAAACAGATGAAAGCAGAAGTCCAAAGAGACACAGCAGCACTCTTGAGCAAGTGGCACCAGACTAAATCCATGCAAGACTTCAACCTCTCCATCTCCACACCTTTCTCTCCCCACTCAAACATGCATTGATTACCCCCATACTTAAAAAACCTTCACTGGACCCCACCTGTTTGGATAACTTACGACATACACAGGGGAGGTCTGGCAGCCTTAGGCCTGGGGGACAAGTCCAGTCAAGTGGCCAATAGAGTGTGAAAAAGTAATGGATCGAGGAAAACAGTCTAAGATTTTTCATTATCACAAGAGTCCTCACAGAGCCTCCCCTTACATCAGAGTCCGCACAGAGCCTCCCCTTACATCAGAGTCCGCACAGAGCCTCCCCTTACATCAGAGTCCGCACAGAGCCTCCCCTTACATCAGAGTCCGCACAGAGCCTCCCCTTACATCAGAGTCCGCACAGAGCCTCCCCTTACATCAGAGTCTGCACAGACCCCATATACATCAGATCTGATGTAAGGGGTGTTCTGGGAAACTTGATTTAAGGCTGCATGCTGTGGACTATTGTGTAAAGAGGGTCTCTGCTCACCAAAGCCTGCCCCCTTCCCATTTAACAAGGTCCAGAGCACCCCTTTTTATACACTGGGAGGCAGGAGAGACTAGAGAGGGTGAGGCTTGTCAGGATGGAGGCTGAGGCGCAGTCAGGCTATCTAATGCTTTTTTGGGTTCAAACTTCCTGTCCAGTGTCCACACATGCCCGGGGAGTGTGGGCAGGGCAGACTCAGAAGGAGGAGGAGGACCAGATGAGCTCTATCTCTCCTCCTGTCTGTGCAGAGAGAGAAGGGGATGTCAGCGCTGGTGTGCGCTGAGGCTGAGCTATGTGTGAGACATAGCTCAGCTCTGCCGCAATCTACCTCGAAGCTGAAGCAGGCACGGCTGCACAGTGGAAAGGTGAGCAGCAGCCGTGACCTGTGTTAACAGAGCTCCAGCAGGCATATTCCTCCTCTGCAAAAACAGCATTTGGTAGTGGCGGCCGGTGGCTGTGCATAGTGTCACCAGCCCGGGGGAGATTTCCACCCTGCCCCCCCTGCCAGCCTCCCCTGGACATACAGTATCTCCCTGCTCCCTTTTGCTTCCAAGCTTCTCAAACACCTTGTCAACAGCTGTTAGGCGGCGTACACACGATCGGATATATCCGATGAAAACGGTCCGTGGACCATTTCCATCGGATATGTCCGATCGGGGAGTTTGATCCGATGGCGTGTACACACCATCGGATCAAATTCCCCGCCGCCCGGACGGCGCGGGTGACGTAGTGGTGACGCGGCGGGTGACGTTGACGCCCCCGCGTCACCGCCACGTCACCGCACCAGGAAGTAAAACACTTCCGCGCATGCGCCGAATCCATTCGGCAGCGGCGCGGCGGCGGTGGGGAGCCGACATGTC
>JAJQKJ010002042.1:0-87410 GCA_029574335.1 Rana kukunoris
TTACCTTTCTGTCGGAGACAGGCCTTCTGTCTAAAGATGTGGATTGAGGGGAACTCATTGTGTGATGGTGTTTTGGTTTGAATTCTATTGATAAAGTAATGTGAGTTCTCAGGTGTAGTAATTAGATCATGTTAATTATAGACCAGTGCCAAAGTGTCTCTCTAAAATCTGTATGGAAGCCCCCAGTGTGTGATGAGGGGGGTGGAGATTTATTTGTTCCTGTGATTACAGTAATATGTTGTACTGGATATATAAGCAAGCTAAGATACCATTAAAGTGTTCATTCAGTTTGAAACCAGTACCAGAGCTGTGTCTCGGTTATTCTGGGAAATGGGATGGATCAGGTTCTGTTGGTTGGAGTGTCAGATAAGCTGTCATGTCTTGGGTTGATGGAAGATTGTAAACGATGGTGACCGTTACAACCAGGAACTGTGGAGATCAGAGAAGAATTACAGCAACTTGAGAGAAAAAACGAAAAATGAGGACATGAAAACAGCACTGCATTAAGGTAAAGGAAGCTATTAAGATACAAAAAACATTTCTTTACAAACCCTTTAAGTTGGTAAAGTGTTGACGATTCAAAATTTAGGGTACTGAAGTTTGTCGCCTTTTTATTAGCGGTGCAAATATAAGGTTTGACATGTCTATTTAACCTCATCTTTAACTGCTTGAGCCCCGGCCCATTGTCAAATGACGGCGGCAAGGTGGCTCTATAAATCCAATAAATCCAAGCCGCCGTCTTTTGACATCTTCAAGTCCTCCGGCCAATGGGGGGCGCGCGCGCGCCGATGGTGGCCGCCAGGTACCCACCGATCGGCAGTTTTAGAGCAGGGACGTGGAGCTCTGTGTGTAAACACAGAGCTCCACGTCCTGTAAGGGAGAGGAGACAGGTGCTGTGTCCCTTGTACATAGGGACACAGCATCGGTCACCTACCCCAGTTAGTCCCCCCCCCCCCCCACACACCCAGGATACACATTTAACCCCTTCCTCGCCCCCTAGTGTTAACCCCTTCCCTGCCAGTCACATTTATACAGTAATTAGTGCGTTTTTATAGCGCTGTATTAATGTGAATGGTCCCAAAAATGTGTCAAAAGTGTCCGATGTGTCCGTCGCAATATCGCAGTCCTGACAAAATTCGCAGATCGCCGTATTACTAGTAAAAAAAAAATGTCAGAATTCTATCCCCTATTTTGTAGCCACTATAACCTTTGCGCAAACCAATCACTATACGCTTATTGTGTTTTTTTTTTGTTTTTTTTACCAAAAATATGTAGAATACATTTTGGCCTAAACTGAGATTTTTTTTTTTTTTTAAATGGGATATTTATTTTAGCAAAAAGTAAAAAATATTGATTTTTTTTTTTTCAAAATTGTTGCTCTTTTTTTTTTTTAATAAAATAAAAACTGCAGAGGTAATCAAATACCACCAAAAGAAAGCTCTATTTGTGGAAAAAAAAGACGTCAATTTTGTTTGGGAGGCATGACGCACGACCGCGCAATTTTAATTTTAATTTAAAGCGATGCAGTGCTGCAAGCTGAAATTTCGCCTGGGCAGGGGGTATATGTGCCCTTGTTATCGCCTTGTACGTGGAGAGGTTTACCTCTGAAGAGCTTTTTTTCCAGACGGCTTCCGCCCTTCTGCGCTCTTGCTTCAGTAACGACAGCTGGTTGTTGAACCAGCTGCCGTTGTTTTTCCGAATGCGGGTTTTACGTTTCGGCGCTACTAAGCCAGCTGACTGTAGCAGGGCTGAATTTTTTGGCCTCCAGTGTTTCTAGGGCCGTTTGATGCGGCTGAGTTGCTTTTATTTTTTCTCTTAATGTGGTTTTGAAGAGTTCCGAATGGAGCTTCTTCTGACATCTAGTCCAGTGTGTTGCCACTGGTCTAGAGGTTTTTGTTGCGGGGGAGAGTTTGGAAATAGTGAATTTAATTGCATGGTGATCAGTCCATGGCAACGGTTCTATTTCCAGATCTTGTCTTAAGACAAGATCGAGCATGTGGCCTGAAGCATGTGTGGGCCCACATACTAGTTCCTGTTGCCCTAAACCTTCCAAGTGGTCAATACAGGCGTCGGCAACGGGGTCTAGTGGAGAGTTGGCCCAGAGGTTAAAATCCCCGAGCAGCAAAAGGTGTTTGCTGTAGAGGGTGTAAGTGGAGAAGAAGTCCGACAATGATGGTAGCAGCTGCGATTTTGGCCCGGGTGGCCTGTAGAAGAGAAGAATGTGGACGGTCTCCTTAGAATTTACCAGATGTCCCCCAGATGGCCACCGATCAGGGGCCCTGGTCTGGGAGGTGTGCAACTGGATGGATGGCTGGGTGGGGGGAGGAGAGAGAGGTATCTAGTGAGGGTAAGAGGGGGGGTTGCTGTGATTATATCCGAGGGGTTGCTGGAATGACCGGGGCGGCTAGCTGAAGTAGCCAGAGTCGCAGAAGGCGATTTATCTTGGTTCTCCTCTTTTTTAGAAAACCGATCGCAAATAGTGAAGTTAGGACCTTTCACTTCTGAGAAACGCACGGTATCATGCGGAGTCCCTCAAGGATCGCCTCTGTCGCCGTGCTGTTTAACATCTATCTTCGTCCTCTCTTTGAGATTATCAGCAGCCAAAAACTGCTCTATCACTCATATGCAGAAGACACGCAACTTTATTTCCGCATTAGTAATAAAAATGAACACCACCTCAATCTAGAGACATGCCTCTCTTTGATAGAGGACTGGTTGACAAACTCAACGGAGCGAAAACAGAACTTCTCCTGTTTCACGCTAAGCGCATGAATCAACCTACAACAACATGGACACCCCCGCCCATTCTGGGTAAAATCATCACCCCTAGCGCCAAAGTCAAAAGTCTAGGTCATTTTTGACTCCTACATGACAATGGACGCACAAATAGGGTCAGTAGTCAGCGGATCTCACCATCTGCTACGCCTACTACGCAGATTTATTCCTTTCATCCCCAAAGAAGACTGGGTGGTCGTGGTGGGAGCAATTGTTAATTCCAGACTGGACTATGCAAATGCCCTTTACCTCGGACTCCCCAAGTACCAAATCGCTTGCCTGCAGGTCGTTCAGAACACGGCCGCCAGACTGGTGACAGGGAAAAAACCCTAGGAATCAATCTCACCTTCACTGAGAGCCCTTCACTGGCTGCCGGTGAAAGACAGAATTACTTTTAAAGCACTCTGTCTAATGCATCTATGGGAATGCTCCCCAGTATTATTTATGCAATAAAATAAAAGCTCATAATCCCAATCGCATCCTGCGATCCACCAATCAAAACCTGCTCCAGATTCCGACAGCCAACTACAACTCCAAAGGAGATAGAAGATTTGCGGTCCAAGGTCCCAGACTATGGAACGCTTTACCAACCAGCATTCTGTTGGAGGAGAATCTTTTAGCGTTCAGGAGAAAGATCAAGACTCATCTCGTTTGATATCAAAGGAGACAGGAACAACAAGCGCCCAGAGGCAATTCAGTTCGCACGTGCCGCGCAATATAAGTTTTCATTCATTCATTCAGTAAGCAAGTGGTCAATATTTTACCAAAACTGGGTATTTTATTGCGTTTGTGTGCCTAAAATTACATTTAAGCCCTGTACACACGATCCGATATCTGATGGAATCTAATCTGATGGATTTTTTTGTTGGATATCCGATGAAGCTGACTTTCATCAGTCTTGCCTACACACCATCGGTCAAAAATCCGACCATGCCAAAACGTGGTGATGTAAAACACTACGACGTGATGAGAAAAATTAAGTTCAATGCTTCCGAGCAAGCGTCGACTTGATTCTAAGCATATGTGTATTTTTGACTGATGGACTTCCACACAGACAATCGTTTTTTTCTATCGTTTTTTTATCCATAGGAAAATTTTAAAACATGAACAGTTTGTCCGATGAAAACGGTTCATCGGTCTGTTTTCATCAGACAAATCAATCGTGTGTACAGGGCTTAAGTGTATTTTTTACTAAAATGGTCAGTTTCCTAGACCTTTGTGGCAATATCATGTGACATAAAAAAATTGGAACTACCACTGCTTTATTCTCTATGGTGTCTGCTTTCAGAAAATATAGGCCCGGATTGACAATGGATTTACGTCGGAGTATCTCGAGATTTGCCGTAGTAAGTACAAATGTGCGCCGTCGTATTCTTGCGCTGATTCACAAAGCGAGATAGTTACGCTGGGCACATTCGGCGTTCCCATTTTAAATATGCAAATGAGTAAGATACGCCGATTCACAAACGTAGATGCGCCTGGCCGCTTCATATACGTGATTTGCGTAAGGCTTACTTCCGGCATAAAGTTACCCCTCATATAGCAGGCACAGGTAATGTAAAGGTATGGGCCAGGGAACGATGCCGTCAAATTTTACGCCGTTTACGTAGTACTACGTGAATAGAGCTGTGCGAAGGTTACGTTCATGTCATAGGCATTGAGTCGTCGTATCTTAGGGAGTATATGCGACGTGATTCTGAGCATGCGCCGTTCGATCGGCCATTAATTTGCATGGGGTCACGCTTAATTTAAATAGATCACGCCCACCTCCTTCCTACTTTGAATTAGGCGGGCTTACGCCGGCCAATTTACGCTACACCGCCGCAACTTACGGAGCAAGTGCTTTGTGAATACTGTACTTGCCTCTCTATGTTACGTTGGCGTAGCGTATATGAGATGCGCTACGCCCGCACAAATATACGCCGCCCTATGTGAATCTGCGCCATAATGTTTTGAGGGGTTTATGCTTAAGGGTCCTTTCACACAGGGCGGACCGTTTTTTATCCGCTCCGTGTGTGTCCGTCGGCTCAGCGGGGATCGTCCGTAAATCTCCGCTGAGCTGTCGGTGGACAGGGTGGTCCCCGCACACTGTGCAGAGACCGCCCTGTGTTTCCTCCGATGTCCCCTATGTCCGTATTCATCCGATCCGATCCGCCAGACGGAAGAAAAATAGGGTTTTCTTCCGTCCGAAAAAGCATATCTTTGCGGACGTTAGCGGATGCATCATCCGCTAACGGACGCGTTCCCATAGGGATAGGCCGCGTACACACGACCCAGAACCTCGACGGGCAGAACACATCGTTCCGCCCGTCGAGGTTCTCTCCCGGCCGTCGAATTCGGCGACCCGCCCGTCGGGAATGGCAACCAGCCATTCTTCCAGGCGGGCCGTCGAGAAAAATGTGCATTCCAGCGAGGTTCTCGCTGATTTTCAGCGAGAACCTCGGCCGTGTGTACGGGGCCATACATTACAAGTCCGTAAACAGACTTGTAAAAAAACGGACGAACAGTCTGTACGTGTGAAAGGACCCTCAGGCAAGTGTGCAAACAAAATGCAAAACTGTTATCGAAAGTGTTAAAATATGAGTGTGATTAAATGGTAAACTGGCAGCTTTGAGGTCATAATTGAGAACCAGGGATGAACTTGGGTGTTGGAAAAAAGGGAAAACCTCTCTGGACAAATAACAAATTGTAGGCAGCTCGTCCCTCGGCTGCACCCGCCATCCTTGGTTAGATAATCAGGAAGTGAAGCATAGAGTAATTTTCTAGCAAAAAAAAAAGTGTCAGCTTGTATTTATAATGGCCGCTCTGTATGTAGCTTCTGACAGGCTGTGCAAGCAGGCCCGTATCTCTGGATCTATAAATGAGAGCCATCCCATATTTTGACAGATTGTGGGGTAGGTCTTTACCTACCTACCCCCCAAATGTGGGATTTCTGGGACCTCTGGTTATCGAGCTACAACCCCCGAAGTCGATCTTGTTTTATTTTCTAGAATTTTTTTTTTTTTTTTTTTTTGGGGGGAGCAAATGGGCCTATCTTGAGAAAGGGGCCTGGAGCTGCAGCTCCAACAGCCCCTATGTTAATCCAGCCCTGCCCGACCCCAAAGGAGAAGAGGCTCTGTGGTTTTCCTTCACATATTTGTGGATTTTCTCCTAGCTCAAGGTGGGTCTTTTGGCTTTGATATGAGCTTTTATATTGTGAATTATTGCGGACACATTTTGGGCCAGATTCTCTAAGAATTCCGGCGGCGTAGCGTAAGCCAGTTACACTATGCCGCCGCATCGTACTAGAGCAAGTGCTTTAATCTCAAAGCACTTGCTCCGTAGGTTTCGCCTGCGTCGCGTAAATTGCGCAGCGTAAACCCGCGCAATTCAAATGGGGCGGCTTGTATTTAAATTAAGCGCGCCCCCGTGTCGAATGAACTGCGCATGCGCCGGCCGGGGAAAAAGCCCAGTGCGCATGCTCCAGCTCACGTCGGAAAGCGTTGTTAAAACCGACGTCAAAATGACGTGAGCGTCATTTACACAACTCCCTATTCGCGAACGAGTTAGTAAAACGACGTAAGCGACGGAAAAAGCCGGCGCTGACCCGACGCCATACTTAACATGGCATCTGACGGGACCCGACGGCATCCGACGGTACTTCGTAAGGTTACTCCACATAGAAGCTGGGGTAACCTTACGCGAACGAAAACGACGTACGCGACAACGGGGCGGCGTAAAAGCGATCAAGAATCGGCGTACTACCTCATTTGCATATGCAAATGCGAAAACAACGTAAAGGCCACCTAGTGGCCGGAGTTGTCATTACAACTACGATCCTCAAGTGTAATGGTTTTACACTTGTCGGATGTAGAAGCGTATCTATGCAAAAGTGATGCTAAGCATCACGCACATAGATACGAGACAATGGCGATACGACGGGGTATCTGAGATACTCCGTCGTAACGCCGCTGAGAATCTGGCCCATTATGTCTATTGTGTATTTAAATTGGATCTAAGGTCCCCGAACCAAAGAACCAAAATGAAGAAAGGGGGCCAATAGGACTATTACGGTACTGGTACACAACTATACGAAATGTAAATTTAAAACAAGAAGTATAATTTTATTCAAACACAAAACAAAAAGGGTTACAGGAATTAAAATGGTAATAACCAAATACAACACCAAAATAAAGGTCCCCGAAGGGGGGAGCAGCATAGTGGGTTGGAGGTTATTATAACAGTCTCAACTAGTTTCGTGGTGTATACCGCTTCATCAGGGGCAAATCTAAACAGAACCCGCTAGATGGAAACAGCGGGCGCAACCAGATAGCGTCCCGTGTGGTGGCCATGGGGGACACACATGTAGGAGGGCCTATTTATCTGGATGGCAGGGATAGTGGTAATAAAGAAGAGGGTCCCGGGGAGCAGGAGCCCAAGTATAACATAAATTGAAATACTTGTCAACTCAGCAAGGAGGTATAAGGTAAGCAAGTGTAGAGTGGGAGACCACTTATGGTCCCAGGGTGGCATCAGGGTAATGATGCTAGCCGGTGATGCTGTGGGCTAGATAGAGCCGCAACAGTCCTAGAAAACCAGCGTTGATAACGCCCGGAGTAGGGAAGTCCTATTTATGCGTCGCATAACTAGGGCCTCCCTACTCCCGGCGATATCAACTTACCTTATACCTCCTTGCCGACTTTACATGTATTTCAATCTATGTTATACTTGGGTTCCTGCTTTCGGGACCCTCTTCTTTATTACCACTATCCCTGTCATCCAGATAAGTAAACCCTCCTACATGTGTGTCCCCCATGGCCACCACACGGTACCCTATCTGGTTGCGCCCGCTGTTTCCATCTAGTGGGATCTGTTTAGATTTGCTCCTGATGAAGCGGTATACACCGCAAAACTAGTTGAGACTGTTATAACCTCCAACCCACTGTGCTGCTCCCCCCTGGCAGGGCAGTAAAAAAAAGTCCTGCTAGCTGCATCTTTGCAGCACTGTAGGAGCGTTGTATTCACCACCCCTTAAGCGCCCCTGCTGATTGAAATCAATGGGCAGCACCACTGGTAAAGCGCTGTGGCTCTTTGCGGCGGTTTTAACCCTTTTTCGGCCACTAGTGGGGGTTAAAAGCGGCCGCTAGCGAAAAGACGGTAACGTTTTGTTAGATACCGCTAAAGATAGCGATGCCGGGGGCTGCTCAGTGTGAAAGCGGCTGAATGCATTTAGGTGAAAAAACACTAGGTTTACAGCCCCTTTAACTTTGAATTTCATATATACACACACACACACACACACACACACACATACATATATATATATTAGGGCTGTGGAAATTAACTATTAATTCATCGATTAATCTTTAACTTTTTTGATCGATCAAAATTCTTTTGATCGTTATTCACCTCTCCGCCTGCTTCCGGGAGTTCCGTTGGAGATCCGGTGACGTCACGGACACCGGAGGGGCTTGCTGTGTTCATCCAAAGGGCTCCTTTGCTGTTCCTTCATATCTGCATGACGGCGGGATCTTACTATCTGCCACACGCAAGGGCAGTTACACTTCCCTGTATCAACCTGGGATTCTACAGCCATCCACTGGGAGTTGTGATAGTTCCCTTCATGGGACATCTACATGTCGATGGACTGATGTTAACCCCTCCTCATCTGGATTCAGCAGTGGTATCGTTGTACACATTTTTATACCAGTATCATACTTAGCTAGTAACAAAGAAAAAAGAGGAGATGGACAGCCGCCCTCCAACATGATACCAAAATGTAAAAAATGGTGCCTTTATTACCAGTAAAAAATGACACTCCACAGCAATAAAAAAAAGCAAACAGTGGAGTAACAATGTTGACGCGTTTCACATCAATAACTGATGCTTAGCTGATGCGGGGAGCTCTTGTCTTGAGCGGCGTCTCTTTCATCATACTTAGCTACATGTTTTTATGACTGCTTTTGCTACCGTTTGGTATTACTCTGACCATTTTTACAGTTTATGTAGCTACATCGATTTCATCTCCAGTGTAGGGCTGCAACTAATGATTATTTTCATAATCGATTAGTTGCCCGATTATTAATCGATTAATCGGATAATAGCCTAAAGAAATAGCATTTAAAAAATAAAAAATTGCGGCCAATTTGTTGTTGGGCAGATTACAAAACACAAATTGCCACAAAAACACATTACATGCTTTTCTGCAGCTTCTCCATTGAAGTATATTGAACCAAAAAAAAAAAATAGCATCGTTTTGCGTTAAAAAGTCCTCGCCCTTTCCAAATACACAGCAGCTGAAAAAAAAATCCTGGATATGAACGTGTCCCATAGGAAAACATGTAAATGAACTGTAGTGTGTTTCTGCAAAAAGCACCAAAAAACAGAGGTGTGACCCCGGCCTGAGATGTTTAGTAACATAATGGGGGGCTTAAAAAAACAAAAATAAGTACAAAAAGAGAAAATAATCGCTACTGTAAGGGGTTCATTTTTTTTACTGTGGGACAGTGAAAGTAATATTTACAGCAGCAACTTGTTTTTTTTATACTATAAAGCAGGGGTCTCAAACTCAAATTATCTGGGGGCCACTGGAGGTATAAGCTGGGTGAGGCTGGGCCGCATCAAGTATTGGACCAAAATTTTAAACACTCACTCTTCTCCATTCTTCTTTCGGCACTGCCAGCCAATCACATAGATTAGCGCTCAGTCTATTAGGGCAGTGAGCCAATATTCGCTCAGCCCTGATAGGCTGAGCTCTTGTTCCACCCACAGAAATTTCCTATCAGGGCTGAGCGAATATGGTTTCACATACATATAATGCCCCCATCATGTGCCCCTCACATATAATGCCCCATCATGCGCCCCTCACCATCCACCAATAACACCCCCCACCAGCAGTAGCACCGCCATCATCCACCAGCAACACCCCCATCCACCCTACCCCCCTGTGGTAATAGAATGAGCTGACGGATGATGGGGGTACTACTGCTGGGGTGGGGGGGGGGTGTTGTTGGATGATTGGGATGCTATTGCCAGGGCAGTAGCACCGCCACCATCCACCAGCAACACCCCCAATCGCCCTACCCCCCTGTGGTAATAGCATGAGCTGACGGATGATGGGGGTGCTACTGCTGGGGGGGGGGGGTGTTGGATGATTGGGATGCTACTGCAAGGGCAGTAGAACCCTCATGTTATTACCACAGGGGGGGGGTGTTGCTGGTGAATGATTAGGGTGCTACTGTTCATCAACACCCCCCAACCCCCCAGCAGTAGCACCCCCATCATCCACAAGCAACACCCCCCATTCCCCCTACCACCCTGTGATAATAGCATCAGCTGAAAGATTATGGGGGTACTACTGCTGGGGGGTTGGGGGGTGTTGATGAACAGTAGCACCCTAATCATTCACCAGCAACACCCCCCCCTGTGGTAATACCATGAGGGTGCTAGCCTCCCAATCATCCAACAACAACCGCCCCCCCGCAGCAGTGGCACCCCCTATTCCCCCTACCACCCTGTGATAGCATCTGCTAACTATCCCCCCCCCAGCACCCCTTTTTAGCATCAGCTTTTGTCATTACACATCTGGCATTACAGTAGCAGCAGCTTACTTTGAAGGACGCTGCTGACGAGGGCGAGGGCGCTCAGGGCTTCTGAGCAACTTCGCTTTAGTGCGGATGGGCACGTGACGGCAGCGCCGCCCTACGCTGCTGACGTCACATGACGCACACCCCTGCTTTGCCGGAACAAAGATGAGTACGGTGGGGGGGGGGGGGCTGCAGGGAAAATGTACCGCACTGCGCTGCAAAGTATGACACTGTCCGGGGGGGGGGCTTGTCAGCGGGCTGCAACTGGCCCGCGGGCCGGGAATTTGAGACCCCTGCTATAAAGGAATCATTTTAGTTTTTTAACCCTATTATGTTACTGGCCGATTAATCGATTACAATTTTCATAATCGATTAATTTCATAATCGATTAGTTGTAGATTGATCGATTAGTTGTTTCGGCCCTACTCCAGTGCAAACTTTATGTTGTTACCTACTTGAAGACTATACAAGTTTTAAAGCCGATCTCCACCCTAAAGTGAAGATCCGCTAATCGGAACCCTCCCCCCCTCCGGTGTCACAATTGACACCTTTCAGGGGGAGGGGGGTGCAGATACCTGTCTAAAGACAGGTATTTGCACCCACTTCCGGCCCGCAGTCTCGGGCAAAAGTCGGGTTTTTTTGCGACATCCTGTCGCCCGCCCGTTGTGTGCTGGGAACTCTCGGCTCCCAGCACACAGCGGGAGCCAATCGGCGGGCGCAGTGCGACTCCCGCATGCGCCGTAGGGAACCGGGCAGTGAAGCCGGAGCGCTTCACTTCCTGGTTCCCTCACCGTGGATGCAGGGGGGAGCAGCAGAGACGAGCGAACACGCTCGTCCTCTGCTGCGGACGCCGCTGGACTCCAGGACAGGTAAGTGTCCTAATATTAAAAGTCATCAGCTGCAGTATTTGTAGCTGCTGGCTTTTAATATACTTTTTTAATGGGACATCCGCTTTAAAGCTATTCCCATCGAGCGCTGCCTTTGTGTGTTTTTTGTATCCTGCTATCCATTTTTCCTGACGCATTCATGGCAGCACACACTGGGTTGTGACTCCGCCCCCACAACCTGACAGGATTGATTAGCTATAAATTTGAAGAAGCTTATATGTTTGCAATGGTCTCCACTTCTATGTCTCTTGGTCCATTATGGTCCACATTGTACCTATTTTTCCTCCTTACTATTTTAGACCAAAACTATGATCTTTTCTGAGTGTTTTACTTTTCTCTGTGTGTGCGCGCCGTCGCTCCTGTCCATCGCTCTGTGCATGTGTGCAACAAGGTGATGACGCAGCTTCCTCTGCCCTCACCCAAGATGGCCCTGGAACGATCGGACCGCTTCTGCGCATGCGCGTGCGTGTCTTCAGCGCCACGATAG
Organism: Rana kukunoris; assembly: GCA_029574335.1. Taxonomy (NCBI): domain Eukaryota; kingdom Metazoa; phylum Chordata; class Amphibia; order Anura; family Ranidae; genus Rana; species Rana kukunoris. The sequence goes on from JAJQKJ010002042.1 coordinate 11,715, forward strand.
CAGCGGCAAATTTAAAAACACAGCACACTCTGCTATAGGGCTACAGGCTGCTGCTCTGCAGAGATTGATTACATTTAAACACAGTTTTTTTCTCCCTGGCAGGATTCTTTGGCTCTTTTTTCTATAGTACTCCTTTTATTTCTGCCCTATTTTAGTAGTACTGTTTCATCTTCTCCAGACTGTCCTCAAGACTGTATCCTCTGCACCCTTCATGGAGACCACTGCCCTCGCAGACCACCATCAGCTAGGTATAAAGGCCATCCGAAAAAGGTAAGTAGAGAAGAGACAAAAAAGAGAGCCTGACCACCAACGCTGCATTCTTTGGCAGCCCTACCAGATCAAGAGACGCAAGCTCGCGGCATAGAGGGAGATCAAGTCATGCATCCAGTGGCAGAAGGTCACGCAGAAGTCACTCAAGATCACCCTACTGCTATCATCGCTCAAGACGTAGCCGCTCGCGTCATAGCCGCTCCCTTCATAGTCGGTCTTACCGCAGACGATCACCATCATCTCACCATGATCGGAACTACCATACCCGTCCCGCAGCAAACGCTTGCTGGGTATGCGGGGCTCCAGCATTGCCAGGAAAATTGGCTTGCTGTTCTTGCTTCAACTAAGCAACCAAGGAGAAGGAGCCAGACGCCAGAGTAGCAACAGAGTAAATTTTGGGAACTACGGCTCCGCCGATAAACGATCCTACCCCAAGCACTTCACCGGTACCCTGTCACTACATACAAGCTTCAGAAACCCTCTCTGAAAATGAAGAACGCAAGGCGGCTTCAGGGTTCCACTTCTGCTTAGTCGAACCGATTGCTCGCTCAGTCGAAGAAGCAATTGGCTGGGAGGAAGGTGAGATAGAACCGCAGAAGGTTCGGAAGTATTTTCCAGAACTGAAGAGGGATCCTGAATCGTTTCCCTTCATAAAGAAACTGGTGGACCTCAAAAAAGATGAGTGGGAGAGATCGGATAAATGATGCGACTTGACAGACACGTTACCCTGCCAATCGCAGACGCAGTTACCTTCCGGGATGTACTTGTTTGCAAAATCGATCCTGTTTTAAAAAGCTTACTCCACGGCAGGAGGCGCTTGTAGACCGGCTAACACCACTGCCGCAGTAGCCAAAAGCCATCTCTGCATGGACGGCTAACATTGAGAACTCCCTCCTAGATGCTTAGGTCTAGCAGAAAATATTTTCCTCCCTACAGGAGATTAAATTAGCAGGCAGCTTCATGGCCGGAGCATCAGTTGACATTAGATCCTCAGCGAGGTCTATGCTAGCCTTGGTTATGGCCAGAAGGGCTTTATGGCTAAAGCCCTATATAGCTGATGCGGCATCAATATCGAATTTGTGCAAAATCTCATATGACGGCTCAAATCTATTTGGCGCAAATCTGGATCCAGCCATCTCCACAAGGCCATCACGGATTCGCCCGCCCACCCAGCTCAGGTGAGCGCCAGGCTCAAGAACTTTGCTCAAATATGGTCAAGTCACTTATCAGATCCATGGACATTATCCACTATCAAGATTGGACACAAATTGAAATTCATGGGTACACTGCCCGAAAATATATCTCAGCCTACCAAGATACCGTCTTCCCCAGACAGAAGAAAGCTACTTCTGCAATCGTCAGGTACCGTCACTCCAAAAGGGGAGGGGTTCTATTCCCCTTTATTTTTGATGTGAAAGAACAACAAGAGGATCTAAATAGAAGCCTTCACTCCATCCTATTGGCGGTGAACTGGAGACTGGATGTTATCGGTGGATTTATTGGACGCGTACCTTCATGTCCCGATTTATTCTGCCTTCCAAAAGTTTCTTCGGTTCTCAATCAGTCAGTGTCCTTTCCAATTCCGGTGCCTTCCACTCGGCATCTCCTCAGCACCCAGGACATTCACCAAAGTTCCTACCCCTGATCGCACTTCTCAGAGAAAAGTGGATGCGAGTCCATCATTATCTGGACGACATATTGCTCCTAGCAGGGAATCAGGAAACCTTAACTCATCACCGGTGTTATTGCTCACGACCCAGCAAGACTCCGGGTGGCTAGTCAACTGGAAAAGGAGCAGTCTCCAGCCCACGCAAGTCATGGTGTTTTCTAGGGGCAGAGTTGGATACCAGGCTGGAACGTGTACAACTCCCTCAGGAGCAGCAGAAACCCTTAGTCCAGAAGATGCAGAACCTGTTATCATTCAGATGCCTACCGGCCAGAGCCTGCCTCAATATCCTGGGGTCCATGTCTGCGATCATACCCATGGTACAGTGGTCCCAGTGGCACATGTGAGTTCTACAGAATTATTTTCTCAGACAGTGGAACAGCTGGGTAAAACACTATGGTGGTGGACGCACCCATTCAACTTCAGGAAACTCAGACCGATAGTTCCCCCAAGTCCAGAAGTAGTAACATCGGATGCCAGCCAGAGGGGGTGGGGAACACATTATCGGGACCAAGCAGCCCAAGGCCAGTGGCACTTTCAAGCTCAGGGCATGGTGACAAATGTATTAGAACTCAGAGCAGCCTTCCAGGCTCTCATAACCTTTGCTCCTCTTCTGAAAGGAAAGAATGTCCTTATCCGAATGGACAACAAGGTGGCAGTGTCGTACATCCAGAAACAAGGAGGGACCAGGAGTCTCATGCTTCTGGAGGAAGTTCACCCCATATTGGAATGGGCCCAAGTCCACCTGTCAGATCTCAGGGCAGTGTATGTAGTGTACGAGGCCAATCAGCTACCTCTCGTACCATCGCCTCCTGGTTACTTAAAGCTATCTAAGAGGCCTATTTTATCTAGCAACTTACAGCTCCTGAGGGCATCACGGCTCATTCGACAAGGGTAGTGGATACCCAGTGGCGTATCTAGGGTATGGCAGCCATGGCAAGTGCCATGGGCGCCATATGAAGGGTGCGCTGTTGAGTGGCTGGGCAGCAAGGCACTTACCAAGGTCTGAGGGTTTCTTCTTCCCTCCTCCTGAGCATAGGCAGGATCTTCTTTTCAGCACCGTTGCTAATGGGCAATGGCAGCGCTATCCCTGCTGCGTTCAGCCACGCCCCCCCCCCCCCCCCCCCCCGTTCTCCCATTCCATCTGGTTGGATTGGCAGCGCACAAAGAAGGAGGATTATCAGTTTCTCCCTCTCATCTGTGAAAACTGAGGCCTTAAAGGGGTTGTAAAGGTAAAAAAAAAAACCCTAAATAGCTTCCTTTACCTTAGTGCAGTCCTTCTTCACTTACCTCATCCTTCCATTTTGCTTTTAAATGTCCTTATTTGTTCTGAGAAATCCTCAATTCCTGTTCTGTCTGTAAATCCACTCCCTGGTGTGGAGTGTCGTGCTCGCCCCCTCCCTTGGACAACAAGAGAGTCAGGACGCTCACTACGTTGCAGATAGAGAAAGGAGCTGTGTGTTAGTGGGCGTCCTGACTCTTCTGTAGTCCAAGGGAAGGGGCGAGCACGACACTCCACACCCGGGAGAAAGCCTTGCATTACTGTGTGGAGTTACAGACAGAAGAACAGAGAACAGGAAGTGAGGATTTCTCAGAAGAAATAAGGACATTTAAAAGCAAAATGGAAGGATGAGGTAAGTGAAGGAGGACTGCACTGAGGTAAAGGAAGCTATTTAGGTAATTTTTTTTTACCTTTACAACCCGTTTAAGCGATGAAGAGTTCATCACTTCCAGTATCGGTTTTGAATTTACCTGGCTGGTATCAGCTAAGAAAGCAGCCAATATGCCTTGGAGGGCAGAGGAGGGATCAGAGGTCTAATAAACCCCAGATTTCTCCATAAAGAGGATATGTCACTACCCAAGGTATCACAAGGGATGATAACTATCACTAGTTTTGTTAGCTGTTTTCTTTGTTAAGGTTATCTGAAAGATAAGTTTCAAATGTTTCGACAGGGGCGCAGTTTCAGTGCTTGCCATAGGCGCTATTTTCACTAGATACGCCTCTGTGGATATCTCATGTGCAGCATATTGCGGAATTTCCCTGGAGACCATATGCAGAGCAGCAACCTGGTCTTCTCGGCACACCTTCATTTCTCACTACGGAGTGACTTCTGCTCACTTGGCTACTGCCCACTTTGGCAGATCTGTTGTTAGAGCCAATTCCTCAGTGCTATAAAGAATAAATATTACTGTTTTCTTGCACCCTCCCGACTGGCGAGTTATTTCCCAGTGTGTGCTGCCATGAATGTGTCAGGAAAATGGAAAATTGTATACTCACCTTTCCGTAATTTTCCTTTCCTGACGCATCTTCATGGCAGCACACAGATGCCCACCCTACTGTTTAATGATGATATATACAGAGAATGGTGCGGGGCGTCCCCCCTTCAAATATAAAGCTAATCCATCCTGTCAGGTTGTGGGGGCGGAGTCACAACCCAGTGTGTGCTGCCATGAAGATGCGTCAGGAAAGGAAAATTACGGAAAGGTGAGTATACAATTTTCCGTTTTCCAGTTGTTGGTAGCTGCACTGGGAATCGGCCTGCAAGGAGGAGATCAGCTAAAAGTAGTTGGATCTGTATATGCATTATAATTAATTGAAATGAGTAGATTAACCACTTAAGGACCGCCTACTGCACATTTACGTCGGCAGAAAGGCACGGCTGGGCATATCAACGTGTATATATACGTTGATTTTAGTACCCAGCGCGTCTGCAACCCGGTCCGAAGCTCCAGGACCGGGACCGCGGGATTTGCGGACCCGATCAACGCTGCAGTGCGGCGATCCGTCCCTGGAGCGGAAGAAGGGGAAGAGCCGTGTGTACACACGGCTTCCCCGTGCTTCTCTGTGGCTGTGGCATCGATCGCGTCATCCCTGTGAGAGGGGGACGCGATCGATGACATCACACCTACAGCCACACCCCCCTACAGTAGTAAACAAAACACATAGTCACACATCCCCTACAGCGCCACCTGTGGTTAACTCCCAAACTGCAACTGTCATTTCCACAGTAAACAATGCAAATTTAAATGCATTTTTTTCTGTGAAAATGACAATTGTCCCAAAAATGTGTCAAAATTGTCCGAAGTGTCCGCCATAATGTCGCAGTCACGAAAAAAATCACTGATCGCCGCTATTAGTAGTAAAAAAAAAAAAATTAGTAAAAATGCAATAAAACTATTCCTTATTTTTTAAAGCTATAAATTTTGCGAAAACCAACCGATAAACGCTTATTGCGATTTTTTTTTACCAAAAATACGTAGAAGAATACGTATCGGCCTAAACTGAGGAAAAAAAAAGTTTTTTTATATATTTTGGGGGATTTTTATTATAGCAAAAAGTAAAAAATATTGCATTTTTTTTTTAAATTGTCGCTCTATTTTTGTTTATAGCGCAAAAAAAAAAAACGCAGAGGTGATCAAATACCACCAAAAGAAAGCTCTGTTTGTGGGGAAAAAAGAACGCCAATTTTGTTTGGGAGCCACGTCGCATGACCGCGCAATTGTCAGTTAAAGCAACGCAGTGCCGAATCGCAAAAAGGGGCAAGGTCCTTTACCTGCATTTTGGTCCGGGTCTTAAGTGGTTAATCGATAAAAAAAATAAAATTATTAACCGAACACAAAAAATTGATCAGTAACCAGCCTAATATATATATATATATATATATATATATATATATATATATGAGACAGCGATTGCATTTCCATGTGGTTTTGACAAAGCACAAATCTTGTATGAAACATGTCAAACCCCTGCCCCCGCTTGTATTTGGTTGTTTTTAATGATTTTTGACACAATAAAGACGATATTGCGTTGTGTGGGAGTGCAGCCAATTGTCTTTTTGTTTCACGTTGACCCCACATGTGTCAATGCATTAACTTTAAAGGTGCTATGCATTGATGAATAAATGTACAGGTCTATTTTTTAGTGCCTCCTATGCATGTTGTAGGCCCCATTAATGGCAGGAGCATTGCCTGAAAACACATGTTACATGTTTAATCACTTCAGCCTCGGACCATTTTGCTGGTTAAAGACCAGGCCACTTTTTGCGATTCGGCACTGCGTCGCTTTAACTGACAATTGCGCGGTCGTGCGACGTGGCTCCCAAACAAAATTTACGTCATTTTTTTTTCCCACAAATAGAGCTTTCTTTTATTGTTTTTTTTTTTTTTTTGAGCTATAAACAAAAATAGAGTGACAATTTTGAAAAAAATTCAAGTTTTTTAATTTTTGCTATAATAAATATCCCCCAAAAATATATATAAAAAAATGTTTTTCCTTAGTTTAGGCCGATACGTATTTTTCTACATATTTTTGGTAAAAAAAATGGCAATTAGCATTTATAGATTGGTTTGCGCAAAAGTTATTGCATCTACAAAATAGGGGGTAGTTTTATGGCATTTTTATTATAGAGGTTGTAAAGGGAATTTTTTTTTTTTCATAATAAGCATCCTTTACCTGCAGACATTCCTCTTTTCACTTCCTCATTGTTCGTTTTTGCTGAGAAGTTGCTCTATTTCTTCTCTGTTCTGTTCACTTCCTGCTTGTCAGATTGTTACTCACCACCGTGAAGGGAGGCTTTAATGCGGTGGTCAGTAACGTGCTCGCCCCCTCCTGGGAACTACATCGGTGTGGCAGGACGCTCTCTACGTGTTAGGCCGCGTACACACACGATCAGTCCATCCGATGAGAGACCTTTTTCATCAGTTAACCGATGAAGCTGACTGATGGTGCCTACACACCATCGGTTAAAAAAAACTATTGTGTTAGAACGTGGTGACGTTTACATGTTTTAACACAACGACGTGCTGAAAAACCGAAGTTCAATGCTTCCAAGCATGCGTCGACTTGATTCTGAGCATGCGCGGCCTTTTAACCGATGCTTTTGCATACTAACGATCGTTTTGACCGATGGGGCCCACACACGATCAGTTTGGACCGATGAAACGGACCTTCAGTCCGTTTTCATCGGTTTTTACCGATCATGTGTACGCAGCCTTAGAGACTTCAAGGAGGTGTGAATTACTGGGCGTGCCGCAATGCATACTGGGAAATGTAGTTCTTACATGAACGAGCGCCGCAAACCAGGAAGTGAATGAGAGAACAGAAACTAGAACGTCGGAGGTGATATAGATGAAGGAAATAGGTAATTACTCGTTTAACAGAATCATTACACTATTCTGTCTGTCTACCTTGCAGACATTAATTTTAGGCAAAAAATTTTTTTTTCCTTTTACAACTCCTTTAATATTTTTTTTTTACTAGTAATGGCGGCGATCATCAATTTTTATTGTGACTGCAACTTTATGGTGGACACTTTTGACACATTTTTGGGACCATTATCATTTTTACAGCGACCAGTGCTATAAAAATGCACCGATTAGTGTCAAAATGACACTGGCACTGGTTAACCACTAGGGGTTAAGTCAGTACTAGGGAATGATTCTTACTGTTAGGGGGCGTGGCTACACGCGACACATCACTGATGACCGAATAACAGTGTCACTAGGCAGAATAGGGGAATGTCTTTGTCCACCGCAATCGCGGGCCACACTGAAACATCGAGTTCCCAGGACCCGCAAGGCACGCGGCACCTGCTGGGCGGCAAATTTAACCACTTAAGACCCGGACCAATACGCTGGTAAATGACCCAAGGTGTTTTTGCGATTCGGCACTGCGTCGCTTTAACAGACAATTGCGCGGTCGTGCGACGTGGCTCCCAAACAAAATTTGCGTCCTTTTCTTCCCACAAATAGAGCTTTCTTTTGGTGGTATTTGATCACCTCTGCGATTTTTTATTTTTTGCGCTATATACAAAAATAGAGCGACATTTTTGAAAAAAAAAACACTATTTTTTACTTTTTGTTAAAAAAAAAAAAATCAAATAAACTAAATTTTAGTCAAACATTTAGGCCAAAAATAATTCAGCCACATGTCTTTAGTAAAACAAAAAAAATGCAATAAAAAAAAAATAGCTACCTAGCGGGAACAGCGACACTAATAAAGTGATCAGAAAAATGATCGCTTAGTAACGCTGGCAATAGGGAGTGAAAGGGTTAACTAGGGCGGTGATCAGGGGGTTAAAACTTTATATGGGGGGGTGGGGGGGCTATCCTGAACCTAACACTAACTGTTTTTTACACTGCCTGTCACACTGACACTAAATGCAGTGATTAGATCACTGCATTCAGTAACACTGTGACAGGGGGGTGGGGGGGGGGGGCGATCACAAAGGGTTAATGTTCCTATGTGTGGGTGTGTGTGTCAGTGTTGTGTTGGTGCACACTTACTTGTGATATCTTCTCTCATCAGCAGCGCTGGGAAACAGCGCTGCGATGAGAGAATACATCATTTCCTCCTTCCTGTGTAAACACAGGAGGAGGAAGTGACAGGCTGGGAGCGCGCTCCCATTGGCTGGGAGCGATCGCGGGGGGGGGCGGATATCACGGACATCCGCCCGCAGATCCCGGATCGCTCCCAGAGGTAGGGAGACCCCCGCACGCCGCGGAGGGGGTCCCGATGGGACCCCCGAACCGCACTCAGGCGGGGACGTAAATTTACGCCCTTGTGCCTGTACAAGCCATGTTGTGGCCGTATATGTGCGTGCGGGGGTCTGTAAGTGGTTAAAGGGACCTACAGGTACGCCAATGTGCTTGCCTGTGCCATTGTGTCGACGTACATCTGCGTGCGGCGGTCGGCAAGTGGTTAAGTGCTCTTTTCCTGTGAAAAGGCCATGGTGTTATCGGAGCACTGTGCAATGCATCAGAACTCCGAGTATCGGGGACTTGGCAACACATGTGGGCATTACCAAGACGAAATGTGTGGAAATTCAGCCTGCCTACAGGCATCTACTCATTAAAGATATTAATATTTGCATAAATCCTCCCAGCCCACTACCTGCTTCCGGGATGAGGACTCTTGAGAGGAGTACAGGGGCAGGGTGCTGTGATGTTTTCAGGAAGATATAAAGCATCATGTCAGCCCATCCCACCAGTCATTATCTTCCTGCATTACCTAGAGAAGCACAGAGACCCAATAATAAAATCTAACATAGTGGAACCCCGGATTACGAGCATAGTCTGTTCCAGGAGAATGCTTGTAATCCAACGCATATCAAAGCAAGCTTCCCTATGGAAGTCAATGGAAACAAAAACAATTTCAATGGCATGCAGTACCGCATGTGGCCAGAAGTGGTGGGGGGCGCCGGAGAGCCTCAAACAGCTTTAAAGGCCTGAGGACAGCTCGACTGACTTTCTGGGTCTTTCTGAGCATTTCCGAATGGCGCTGATCGCATCGTTCAGCGGCGTTCGGCTCAGCCGCCCCCCCCCCCCACTCACCTCAGGCTCAATGCGGTACTGCACTCGCTTTGGCCTGAATCCTGCTCGTTTTGTGAGACAAAAGGTCTCTTTCAAAATACAGCGTTCGTATTGCGTAACGCACCTAAACCGCGTTACTCGCAATCCGAGGTTCCACTGTATGAGGTTTGTAACAAAATGTAAAATATATTTTCTCTAAATTTCATTGGCATATTGATGTCACAGAAGAGAGGGATCAGGGAAGACAAAATATCAGCATAATAAACTTCATGTTTAATTGCATTTTTTTTATTCAAGGTAAAGACAGACAAAAAGATTCCATATTATAACACAGAAACTGGAAGCTGGCGCCCACAAACAATACTGATAGCACAGAAATACAGCTGAGAGCAGAGGTGTGCCACCTTTTCTTTAAGTCAGACCCCCAACACTTTAGCAAAAAAATGTATATATATCTTTTGCTAATAAATAACATTTCTAAACATATGAAGTTAATAACAAGAGTCCCCCCTTTACATCTGAATCCCCAGGGTTCCCCTTTACATCTGAATCCCCAGGGTTCCCCTTTACATCTGAATCCCCAGAGTTCCCCTTTACATCTGAATCCCCAGAGTTCCCCTTTACATCTGAAATCCACAGAGTTCCCCTTTACATCTGAATCCCCAGAGTTCCCCTTTACATCTGAAATCCCCAGAGTTCCCCTTTACATCTAAATCCCCAGAGTTCCCCTTTACATCTAAATCCCCAGAGTTCCCCTTTACATCTAAATCCCCAGAGTTCCCCTTTACATCTAAATCCCCAGAGTTCCCCTTTACATCTGAATCCCCAGAGTTCCCCTTTACATCTAAATCCCCAGAGTTCCCCTTTACATCTGAATCCCCAGGGTTCCCCTTTAACATCAGAGTCCACAGAGTTCCCCTTTAACATCAGAGTTCCCCTTTAACATCTGAATCCCCAGAGTTCCCCTTTACATCTGAATCCCCAGGGTTCCCCTTTACATCAGAGTCCGCAGAGTTCCCCTTTAACATCAGAGTCCGCAGGGTTCCCCTTTAACATCAGAGTCCGCAGAGTTCCCCTTTAACATCAGAGTCCGCAGAGTTCCCCTTTAACATCAGAGTCCGCAGAGTTCCCCTTTAACATCAGAGTCCGCAGAGTTCCCCTTTAACATCAGGGTCCGCAGAGTTCCCCTTTAACATCAGGGTCCGCAGAGTTCCCCTTTTACATCTGAGTCCGCAGAGTTTCCCCTTTTACATCTGAGTCCGCAGAGTTTCCCCTTTTACATCTGAGTCCGCAGAGTTTCCCCTTTTACATCTGAGTCCGCAGAGTTTCCCCTTTTACATCTGAGTCCGCAGAGTTTCCCCTTTTACATCTGAGTCCGCAGAGTTCCCCCTTTACATCTGAATCCGCAGAGTTCCCCCTTTACATCTGAATCCGCAGAGTTCCCCCTTTACATCTGAATCCGCAGAGTTCCCCCTTTACATCTGAATCCGCAGAGTTCCCCCTTTACATCTGAATCCGCAGAGTTCCCCCTTTACATCTGAATCCGCAGAGTTCCCCCTTTACATCTGAATCCGCAGAGTTCCCCTTTTACTGTAAGGGGGGACTCTGCAGACTCTGATATAAGGGAGAATTCTGGGACCCCTAACATAAGGGATGCTTTGGGAACCCTGATTTAAGAAGAAACACTGAGAACTCTGATGTATGGAGAAAACTCTGATGTAAGGAGGAACACTAAGAACTCTGATGTACGGAGAGGACTCTGATGTAAGGGGGAACACTGAGAACTCTGATGTACGGAGAAGACTCTGATGTAAGGGGGAACACTGAGGCCTCTGGTGTAAAGGGGAACTCTGATGTAAAGGGTGCTCTGAGCATCCTGATTTACCATGGTGTACTCAGGAGAGAGAAGAGGGGAGACTTCAGTCACCACAGACAGGGACGGATGGTGAGCTCACTCACCCTTGGCAGTCAGCACCTCTCATCCAGATGTATCTGAGGCTGCTGGACTTCAAATTTCCAACCCCCACTTTCCTTTTCTGAGACACTTTCCCGGGGATTGGAGTGTGGGCAGACACAGAGGGGTAGGGGCAGGAGAAAGACTTGCAGATCGAGCCCTCTCTCCTCTGCTGTCTGTATGTGTGAGGGGGGGGGGGGTTATTAGTGTTGGCTTTGGGCAGTGTGAAGGAGCGTACCAGACACACTCAGCTTAGACAACTGCAGCCAACAACCCTGCTGGGAAGCCATAGTCCAGTCTAAATAACGTGTCCGGGTTTCAGGCAGTCTGAAACCTGGACGCATGATTCCAAACCCGAACTGTCCGGGTGAATCCTGGACAGATGGCAACCCTAGTCAGCTTTTACTGCTGCCGGTGGCAAACCTGAGATTTTTTCACATTTCCTTTCATGTCACTAGGGCAAAAAGTGAAAGTTTAGCTACACATGAATGGAAAATAAGCCGGTTTAGCAGAACGGAACAAATTTCGATCCATGTGTGGCCACTGTAGTTGAACAGAAGATGATCTATTTCTGTTCTTCCGCCCAGTCAGTATACTTTTGCTTGATCAGCACCACAGGCCATAGGCTGCAGCACTGATCTGTGTATTCTGATTGCGGTGGAGTCTTGTTGAATACAATGACACAACGTGAAAGATAATGTTACGCAACGACGAGTAAATTGATACCCAACATGTCACGCTTGAAAATTGCACCCACTCGTGGAATGCGACAAACTTTTACCCTTAATCTCCATAGGCGAAAAAAAAAATATTCTACAGGTTGCCCGTTTTGAGTTACAGAGGAGGTCTAGGGCTAGAATTATTGCTCTCGCTCTACGGATCGTGGCGATACCTCACTTGTGTGGTTTTAACACCGTTTTCATATGCGGGCGCTACTCACGCATGCGTTAGATTCTGCACGCAAGCTCAGTAGGACAGGGCACATTTTTTTTTTTTTTTATTATTATTTATGTTACCTTTTGTATTTTAATTTTTTCACAGTGTTCTTTAAAATAAAAATTGATCACTTTTATTCCTATTACAAGGAATGTAAACATCCCTTGTAATAGAAAAAAATAATGACAGGTCCTCTTAAATATGAGATCTGGGGTCAAAAAGACCTCAGATCTCATATCTAGACTAAAATGCAATGGAAGGAGAGGAGATGCTTTGGGGGCTTTGGTCTCAGGTAAGTAATTCATAATGAGCTAGTATGCTATGCATACTAGCTCATTATGCCTTTCTCTTGCAGGTTTTTTTTTATGATTTTTTTTTTTAGAGCGTTTACTTTCTCTTTAAAGGGTATAATATTGTCATTGAAGTGAGCACCCAAACTGTACGAGTTATTAATTTTATTATGCAAACATAATAAAATTAGCATAAAGAGATATAAAAGCAGATTGCAGTGTGTAATCAAAAACACAGAGCTATAGTTAACAATTGAAAACTTGTTTCCAGCAAATGCATTCATATGGTTGACCAATACAGAGTATTAACGCGTTTCGCAGAGCTGTATCTCTGCTTCGTCAGGGAAACTCGGTGTGTATCTATTTATTGTTGGATTGAAAGAAAAACATCATTACAATCATAACACTCTATGGGCTAGATTCACGTAGGAGCGCGTATCTTTGTGCGGGCGTAGCGTATCCTATTTACGTTACACCTCCGCAACTTTTACAGGCAAGTGCTGTATTCACAAAGCACTTGCTCCGTAAGTTGCGGCGGCGTAGCGTAAATTGTCTGGCGTAAGTGCACGTAATTCAAATTAGGCATGTAGGGGGCGTGTTGTATTGAAATGAACGGTGACCCCACGTAAATGATGCGCCGAATCGAACTGCGTATGCACCGGCTGTGAACGTATACCAGTGCGCATGCTCCAAATCACGTCGCAAATAGTCAATGAAAACAACGTGAACGTAGCTTCTGCCCAGCCCCATTCTGAATCAGCTTACGCAAACGACGTAAAATTGGACGGCTGTTCCGACGTCCATACTTAACATTGGCTGCACCATGTTTTTGGTGGTTTATCTTTACGCTTGAAAAAGGCCTTCCGTAAACGGCGTATCTTACTGCGCTGGCCGGGCGTACGTTCGTGAATCGGCGTATCTAGCTAATTTACATATTCAACGCGTAAATCGACGGAAGCGCCACCTAGCGGCCAGCGTAACTATGCAACTAAGATACGACGGTGTAAGAGACTTACGCCGCTCGTATTTTAGCTCAATCCCGGCGTATCTTGTTTTCTGAATACAGAAAAAAGATACGCTGGCGCATCTTAGAAGTTACGCGGCGTATCTCGAGATAGATACGCCACGTAACTTCTTACTGAATCTGGCCCTAATATATCTACATTTTCATTTTAATAAAAAAAGCAAAAAACGATAATACAGAAAACAAATTATAAACGCATTCTCACCAGTTTTCTCAAAATGTGGCTGTATATTATATCTATATATGCGAGGACCCAAGGCCATAGGCTGACCATCATGGGCGTCCGCTCATAGGGTTAAGGGGGGGCGAGTGACCCCCCCTGGAATCAGCAAGGGTTTGCCATGCTCACATCTGTGGCTGTGCTGACTCTCTCTGTGTTTGTGCAGTCGGCTCCACAGCTGTTGCAATATCAGTGTTACCGAGCTTACAAAGCTCTTTACTGCCACCTCTGGCCGATTCCTTTATGTGTGCCCTCGTGTTTGCTTTGATAACTGTAATGTATTTTCAAATGGACACGTAGAAACAGGACTTGGGAGAAGGAAGACCACCGTGACCATACAAGTCGGGGGTGTGAGTACAAGTGAAGGGAGGAGGCTGTTTGTGTACAGGGGGGCTGGCATATATACAGATGAGGGGGGAAGCTGAGTGCATACAGGTATGATCAGTGAAGGGGGGTGCCAGATATAGGAAAGGTGACCATAAAAATTATGCCCCCCCCTGGAAAAAGTTCAGCGGACGCCCATGCTGACCATATGGTGTCAGTATTAGGGTTGTCCCGATACCACTTTTTTAGGACCGAGTACAAGTACCGATACCTTTTTTCAATTACTTGCCGATACCGAATACCTATACTTTTTTTTATGCCATGTGACAGTTTGACTGATGGGCACTAATAGGGGGGACTGATAGATGGCAGTGACTGGTGGGCACTGATAGGTGGCACCTATGGGCACTGGCACTGACAGGTGGCACTGATAGGCGGCACTTATGGGGACTGACAGGTGGCTGGCACTGATAGGCAGCAGTTATGGGCACTGCCAGCAGTGGCTGGCACTGTTAGATGGCACTGATGGCACTGTTAGATGGCACTGATAGGCAGCACTGATAGCACTGACAGGTGTCTGGCACTTCTGGGCAGGCACTGAAATGCAGCAATAAATGACATGAGGAAAGTATTTTGAAATGCTATGCTGCAACGCCCAGCAGAGATCAGCAGACATCTTGTTACACCCAGCCCTAACTATATGGGCTGGGTTTAACAAGATGTCAGCTGCTGGCCAAGTGCAGGGTGTGCCAAGATGGGGGTCCGGATGTCCAAGCTGAAGGCGACTGCTCCGCCCACTGTGGCCACCCGCCCACTCTGCCTGATTCCGCCTACTGCCACCGCCTGCCCTCTCCCCCCACTGAGGCAGCCCGATCCGCCTACCGATGCCGCCCGCCCTCTCGGCCCACTGAGTCCGCACACCGCCGACCCAAGTATCGGGTCAGGCATCAGGAGCATTTGTGCGAGTACTAGTATCAATATCTGGGCAACCATACTCAGTACCCAGGACCAGGTCTGATGAACACAGGATCACACAAAAGTGTGGAATCGGGCAGATACAGCTACCGTGCCTAATCACTAAGATATAAAAGACATGTTTTAAAAAAAATACCTCCACAGTTATGGTTTATGAGGGACTCAATCAACATCAAGACATTACAAATAATACCAGTAAGTGCCACCAGTAACATACATATATATCAAGCTAATTGTCGCCCCCCCCCCCCCCCCAAAAAAAAGTAGTGGGCGCATATTTACGCTGGACGCATTTGGAACACCCATTGATTTTTGATGCAAATATGCAAATGAGGGAGATACGCCGATTCACGATTCACGCCCGGCGCACGTTTTAAGTGATTTGCGTAAGGGTTACGTCCAGCGTAAAGTTATTCCCCATATAGGAGGCGCAACTCATGCAAAGGTATGGACCAGGGAACGAACGTGTGCAAAATTTACGTAGTACGTGAATAGGGTTGGGCGTGAGGATGCGCACTGGGATGCGTCGAAGGTACGACGCATGCGCCGTTCGTTTTTAGTACTTGTTTGGAGCTCAGGCCATCATTTGCATGGGGTCACGCTTCATTTAAATGTATCACGCCCACTTCCACCTGCTTTGACTTACGCCGACGCAACGTTGGGAGCATTTGCTTTGTGAATTCCATGCTTCCCTCTCAGCGTTGTGCCGGCGTAGCGTAAATAAGATGCGCCAATGTATGTGAATCCGGGCCTATGTGTTTGACATGTTCTGTATTGCATTATTCTTGTCTGACAAACTGTCTGTATTGCTGGTATATTATGCATCTGTTTTCCTTCAATAAAGCACTCCTTATTGTTAAAAAAAACAACAATATTACCCATATGGGGTTGGTGGTCAGAAGTCCTTTTTTGTTATACGGCACCTCATCCCCAAAGGAAAATGGAGAAAAATTGGAAGTGAGGGATTATGGCGGTGCCCAGAGAAACGTTTTAAATAGAACCCAAAAAAAGACTGCAATAGTACAATTAAACAAAAAGGTTTTTTAATTCAAAAAGTTACAATATATAAAAACACTAGGTCAATGGACCAAAGAAGACAGTAAAGTTACAATTGGGAGTACATATAGGGTTCAGAGCAATCGATCCAGACAACCCTACTAGTTTCGCCGTTTGTGGCTTTTTCAGGGGATTTATAGCCGGATCATTTCAGTATAGAAACTCTAATAAGACAGAATATACAAAAATGTTTTAGTTTGAACAAATCATCCAATAATTACAGTAACATGAGGTAGGCAGTTTATACATTCATCAATATTCAATACAGGTATGGCTAGGATCCATGGCGAGGCAGATGAGGCCTGAGGTCCAAACCAACAACACACAGACAAGGATCCATGGGTCACCCAACTCTGAGACTGACAGACCTGAGTGTCCGTGTGTGTATAAAGTACAGGTGCAGGCAAAACAGGAAGCCAGTGGGTACCCCTTGTGAAGTGGAAAAGGAAAAGACAAAATAACCTACCCCGATGGTGGTCCTGCTATTAAACGGTTGGGCCTCCAGTAAAAAGGTCAATTCCCAATGGGAGCGGAGGGGCCCCAGAAAGGACAGCTTAGGTAGAAATAAAGAAAATAATTGAAAAATAAAAAAATGTAAATAAATATAAACAGTTCAGATAATAGCCAAAAAGAAAAAAGGAAAAATAATTTGATTAGAATAAGCATATGTGGTATGTATAGCATGATACACAGACCACAGACATATCATATTCAAAGGGATGTGGGTGCCTACCTGCAAAGGTCTATACTAAAGCTGGGAAGAGTGTAGGTATCTTTCCAAATTAGATAGCCAAATAGTAAGGACAATGGAGAGGTTGTACGCTGAATATCTGAAAAAAGGGGGCGATAGGGAGGGGTAAGGAAAAGGAGGGAGCAGAGCAAATATGTCAGTAAAATTATAAGAAGAAATGTATGTCTGATAAGGCAGTTTGAAGAAATATCAGATTTACAGCGAAACACCTTGTTAGACAAGTAGACTCCCAAAGGGGTTGCATCCAGGGTGTCAAGTAACAGACAGCATCAAACACAAGCACAAGCAGTGTCAGACAAGGGAGATCCAGCAACTGAAGGAGAGATAGCAGGAAAATGCTGCAAACAGAGATGGAAGGAATGCAGCATAAATGTAAAACAGTATCTATGAAGGGTATACTGGAGGTCTAGAAAATAGCAAAAAAATTAAAATAAAATAAACGGATTACCTTGTTGATGTTAAACAAACAGGTAGCAGTCCAAGCAGGCTGACCTGATGTTGCAAGTGGCTTGGCTATAAATAGCCAGCCAAGATAATTGGCGTCACGTCAGGTGGGCGCTCCGTCGCACAGGACGGCCGCCTACAAGTCCCAGCATGCATTGCGATGTGTACAGGCGCACTGACATCATTGTCTGGCGCCCCTGTCACGCAAGGCAGCAAAGGGAGGAGGGACCCGGCGCACGTATCTCAGATACACTGAGAGAGAGAGAGAGAGAGAGAGAGGAGGGGTGTCCCGGACAAAGGGGGAGGAGATGGATTGCGCACATCGATTCCACCCAATCACCGATCGGGGCAGCGCAAAAAGCCCACAGCAAATCGAACACAAGCCCAGAATGCATAGGGCTAGATCCAGGGGAGGGCTGGCAGCCTTAGGCCAGGGGGGCAAGTCCAGTCAAATGGCCCATAGAGCGTGGAAAATTGATGGATCGAGGTAAACAGTCTAAGATTTTTCATGATCACAAGAGTCTGCACAGAGGCCCCCCTTACATCAGAGTCTGCACAGAGGCCCCCCTTACATCAGAGTCTGCACAGAGGCCCCCCTTACATCAGAGTCTGCACAGAGGCCCCCCTTACATCAGAGTCTGCACAGAGGCCCCCCTTACATCAGAGTCTGCACAGAGGCCCCCCTTACATCAGAGTCTGCACAGAGGCCCCCCTTACATCAGAGTCTGCACAGAGGCCCCCCTTACATCAGAGTCTGCACAGAGGCCCCCCTTACATCAGAGTCTGCACAGAGGCCCCCCTTACATCAGAGTCTGCACAGAGGCCCCCCTTACATCAGAGTCTGCACAGAGGCCCCCCTTACATCAGAGTCTGCACAGAGGCCCCCCTTACATCAGAGTCTGCACAGAGGCCCCACTTACATCAGAGTCTGCACAGAGGCCCCCCTTACATCAGAGTCTGCACAGAGGCCCCCCTTACATCAGAGTCTGCACAGAGGCCCCCCTTACATCAGAGTCTGCACAGAGGCCCCCCTTACATCAGAGTCTGCACAGAGGCCCCCCTTACATCAGAGTCTGCACAGAGGCCCCCCTTACATCAGAGTCTGCACAGAGGCCCCCCTTACATCAGAGTCTGCACAGAGGCCCCCCTTACATCAGAGTCTGCACAGAGGCCCCCCTTACATCAGAGTCTGCACAGAGGCCCCCCTTACATCAGAGTCTGCACAGAGGCCCCCCTTACATCAGAGTCTGCACAGAGGCCCCCCTTACATCAGAGTCTGCACAGAGGCCCCCCTTACATCAGAGTCTGCACAGAGGCCCCCCTTACATCAGAGTCCGCACAGAGGCCCCCCTTACATCAGAGTCCGCACAGACGCCCCCCTTACATCAGAGTCCGCACAGATGCCCCCCTTACATCAGAATCCGCACAGAGCCTCCTCTTACATCAGAGTCCTCGTGTCTGTGCAGAGAAGGGGATGTCAGCACTGGTGTGTGCTGAGGCTGAGCTATGTGTGAGACGAGACATAGCTCAGCCCTGCAGCCATCTACCTCAGAGCTGACACAGGCAGGGCTGCACAGTGGGAGGTGAGCAGCGGCCGTGACCTGTGTTAACAGAGCTCCAGCAGGCATATTCCTGCTCTGCAAAAACAGCATTTGGTAGCGGCGGCCGGTGGCTGTGCATAGTGTCACCAGCCCGGGGGGAGATTTCCACCCTGCCCCCCCTGCCAGCCCTCCCCTGTACGTGAGCAGTGCCTGCATATGAAAGCGGTGTTCAAAACACACATGTGAGGTATCGCCTCACTTGGTAGAGTGAGAGCAATAATTCTAGCCCTAGACCTCAGCTGTGACTCAAAACATGCAACCTGTAGAATTTTTTAAACGTCGCCTATGGAGATTTTAAAGGGTAAAATTTGTCGCCATTCCATGAGCGGACGCAATTTTGAAGCGTGATATGTTGGCTATCAATTTACTTGGCGTAACATTATCTTTCACAATATAAACAAATATTGGGCTAACTTTACTGGTGTCTTATTTTTTAATTTCAAAATGTATATTTTTTCCCCAAAAAAGTGGGCTTGTAAGACCGCTGCGCAAATACGTGTGACAGAAAGTATTGCCACGACCGCCATTTTATTCACTAGAGTGTTAGGCCCCTTTCACACTGTGCGGATCACTAATGATCCGCCCTGTGAATCTCCATTTGCTCAGCGGGGTTTGCTCCGTTGATCCCCGCTGAGCCGGCGGATGACAGGGCGGTCCCTGCACACTGTGCAGGGACCGCCCTGTCTTTTCTCCACTCTCCCGTATGGGCGGGATCGGATGAACACGGATTGTCTGTCCGTGTTTACCCGATCCGATAGAGGGATGGAAAAACAATGTTTTTCTCGGCGTGATTCTTGTCAAGCCTGCATTGCCTACACACGATCGTGAAAAAAAAAATGCAAAGCGCGGTGATGTACAACACGTACGACGGCACTATGAAGGGGAAGTTCCATTCGAACGGCGCCACCCTTTGGGCTGCTTTTGGTAATTTCCCCATCTCATAACTTGCTTCTGAGCATTCACGTTTTTTTCCCCCTCGTTAAAGCCTACACACGACTGCTTTTTACGACATGAAAAACTACCAGAACAGGTTCTAAATTTTTAATGACCATTTTTCTCGTTGAGAAAAATGCTCCGGAGCCTACAGATGATCGTTTTTCATGACCAATTAAAAAAATAGCATTTTTCTCGTTATGAAGAAATGGTCATGTGTACGTGGCATATGGGTTGTGACAATGTGTAAAGGTATTAACTGGAAACACATGAAGTTCACCCTAGCAAGGGTCACTAGGGTTGACTTTAGGGCCGTTCGCCATTAAGAATTCGTTGACTTCTCTCAAATTCAGAGATGTTTAACCACTTCAATACCGGCCCATAGTCATATGACGTCCACAGAGGGGATCTCCCATCCTGGGTGGGCGTCATATGACGTTCTGGGCTTTGCAAGGGGATATCTGAATGATGGGGGCAGCTAGAGGCATCATCCAGATATCATTTGTTAGTGCCGGCAATCCTGCGCACTATAAGAACGATCATAGCGGCAGTTCTGCCTCTTGATCGTTCTTTTAGGCGGCAGGAGGGGACATCCCACCCCTCCCGCCCCCATCCAGTGCTTTTCCAGGCTCTCCCGTGCCATTGGGGGCCCGGAGAAAGAAGCGACCGGCTTCTGTGATTGCGATTGCGGCTTGAGATCATGAGATCGGTGACATTTTTTCACCGATCTCATGATTTCCAGCCTGGAGGAGAGATGTGGGGTCTTATTGACCCCAGATGTCTCCATAAAGAGGACCTGTCACACACATTTCCTATTACAAGGGATGTTTACATTCCTTGTAATAGGCAAAAAATAATAAAAAAAGTGTAAAAAAATAAAACAATAAAAAAATGTTGGAAAGATGATGAATAAGCACTGTATGATAGTGTGAAACGCGTCAGCTTTTTTTTCTGTTTGTTTTGTGACCAGTTTAAATAAAAAGGAACAACATTGTTTTTGGAGTGCGGCCATCCTAGTTTTTCTCTACAAATCTTGCAATAAAAAATAGTTTTTTTAAAAACGCCCCTGTCCCCGGTAGCTCGCGCGCAGAAGCGAGCGCACACGTAAGTCCCACCGGCATATGTAAACACTGTTTAATACGCCGTTTAAACCACACATGCGAGGCATCGCCGCGTGCGTTAGAGTGCCAGCAACAATTCTAGCACTAGATCTCCTCTGTAAATCTCTACTGGTAACCTGTAAAATGTTCAAAGCATCGCCTATGGAGATTTTATAGTAACAAAGTTTGGTGCCATTCCATGAGTGTGCGCAATTTTAAAGCGTGACATGTTGGGTATCTATTTACTCTGTGTAACATCATCTTTCATATTTTATAAATAAATTGGGCTAACTTTACTGTTTTTTTTTTTTTTTTTCATCTCATGAAAAAAAAAAATCCAAAAAAAAAAGACGTTTCAAAAATGATTGCGCAAATACCTTGCAAGATAAAACATTGCAATGACCGTCGTTGTATTCCCTAGGATATATAATGTATAGGACGTATATAATGTTTGGGGGTTCTGAGTAATTTTCTAGCAAAGTAATTAGGGTTGTCCCGATACCGATACCAGTATCAGTATCGGGACCAATACCGAGTATTTGGTGAACCACAAGGTGTGAGCTATGGGTATAACTTTTTCCCGCACACCAAGCAATGATAAGGTCGTTCCCTGATGTGAGTCCTCTGGTGGGTAACCAGCGCCGTCTTGTGCCGGAAGGACCTGTTACACTCCAAACACGAATATGGCTTTTCCCCAGAATGGATCCTCTGATGAATGACCAGCAGCGAATTGCGGGAAAAGCACCTCCCGCACTCCAAGCGTACGGCCTCTCCCCAGAATGGGTCAGCATGTGGTTGTCCAGCACTTGCCGCCGAGCCAAGGATTTCCCACAGACCGCGCAAGGAAACGGCCTGCCTCCCGCGTGAGCGTTTTGGTGCGTGGCGAGCTGCGACTTCATCCAGAACGACTTCTCGCACTGTGGGCAGGGTTAAGGTTTTGGCCCCGTGTGGGTCTGCCGGTGTCTCGCCAGCTGCTCCCTCCCGGCAAAACATTTTCCACACTCCGAACATAAGAGAGAGGGAGGCCCCTGGCCTGCCGGCTGGAGTTGTAGCGCATCAGAGCTGCTGGCGAAGGTTTGCTTGCACCTGCCAGAACTCTGTGATGGCGGCCAATGTGGGGCTCCTGGCTGAGTTATCTCGCTAAATTCATCTTCAAACACTAATGGATTCCCAGTTACTCCCTTATCTTTATCCCAAAGGGAGTCCACCTGTGCACGATGCTCCAAAGATTCCCATTTATCTTCTCCATTATCTGCCCTAAAGTTATAAACCCCTAACTCTTCTTTAATTTGAGAAATTGGTGGACTTCTCTCAAATTCAGAGATGTTTAAGTTTTGAGGCGAGTCCTCTGTCATTTTGGCCAACGGTAGAGTCCTAGGGGTCCAACGGTACCCATCCAAGAAGTGTTCTTCCTTAACGTTCACCGTCGTATAATCCGTCTCTATATCGCCTCCCTCTAAGAGATTGTGTTCCTTAGCATGATACGATTCCTCCTTGACGGCACTGGAGGTCTGTGGCATCTCAGCCCTTCCAGATAAACCTGTTGAATATGAAGACGATTGGGTTACTGGACCAATCACACACACTGGCAGAAGAGCTCTTTCTCTAACCAGTTCATAATTGTTGCAGAATCTGCATGGTACAAGTACCAATACTTGCCGATACCGATTACCCATACTTTTTTTAATGTCAGGTGACAGTTTTAAAGCACAGTACAGATTAGGTGGCACTGGTATGCAGCACTGATGAGTACTGACAGGTGGTGGGCACTGACAGGTGGCACTGACGACTGTCATTGAGGATTGGTACTGATGGCTGGCACTGACAAAGGGCACTGATAGATGGCACTGACAGGTGGCTGGCACGTGGCTGGCACTGATAGATGGTACTGACAGGTGGCTGGCACTGATAGATTGCAGTGATGGTTGGTACCGACAGGTGGCTGGCACTGATAGATGGCAGTGATGGATGGTACTGACAGGTGGCTGGCACTGATAAATGGCAGTGATGGATGGTACTGACAGGTGGCTGGCACTGAAAGATGGCAGTGATAGATGGCAGTCATAGATGGTACTGACAGGTGGCTGGCACTGATAGATGGCAGTGGTAGATGGCAGTGATAGATGGTACTGACAGGTGGCTGGCACTGAAAGATGGCAGTGATAGATGGTACTGACAGGTGGCTGGCACTGATAGATGGCAGTGATAGATGGCACTGACAGGTGGCTGGCACTGATAGATGGCAGTGATAGATGGTACTGACAGGTGGCTGGCACTGATAGATGGCAGTGATAGATGGTACTGACAGTTGGCTGGCACTGATAGATGGCAGTGATGGTACTGACAGGTGGCTGGCACTGATAGATGGCACTGACAGGTGGCTGGCACTGATAGATGGCAGTGATATATGGTACTGACAGGTGGCTGCCACTGATATATGGCAGTGATAGATGTTACTGACAGGTGGCTGGCACTGATAGATGGCACTGACAGGTGGCTGGCACTAATAAGTGACACTGATTAAGCAGCACTAATGAGCACTGACAGATGAGATGAGATGATTTATTTTTCTATGCTGCCTCTGCGACGCCCATCTTAGTACACCCTGCACTCGGCCTCAATAAAGCAGCAGCGGACATCTTGTTACACCCAGCCTGGACTACATGGGCTGGGTGTAACAAGATGTCCGCTGCTGCTTTATTGAGGCCGAGTGCAGGGTGTACCAAGATGGGCGTCACAGATTTTCAAGCACGGACAGTGTAACGGCAAAACGGAGCATCACTTCCTTTTACCAATGTGACGGCAAGCTTGCCTGAGGACTCTCCGCTCCGCGCTCTGCTCAGCCCCTCCCGCCCTCCGCTTGCCGACTCCGCCCGCTGACATCTCAGGTATCGGCAAAGGCATCGGGAGCATTTGTACAAGTACTCGCCCAAATGCTCTGTATCGGGACAACACCATTTGTGACTATGGAAGTTTCTAGATTTTTTTAGTACCTGGCTGCACCTCCCTCTCAGCCTGACCTAGTTCCTTCCTGAAGTTCATGGAAAGTTCCTGCTAGGAAACAGGAGGGGTGGCCAGCCTTTGTTCACTTACAGACCTTTGCCCTTCACATCTCCCCCAGGGGGAGGTTATAAAGCTATGGTTGGGGTGTTGCTTGCTGCAGTTACACAAGAGGACTCTGTAGACCGACTAAAAAGTGGCAAGCTACGGGGGTCCTTTGCATCTAATACCCCCCAGGAGACAACCTGGTGGACTGGATACTACATGGAGCAGATCACTCCCCGATTCCCCCCTTTACTGGCCTCACTATGGGACCCAAGGAGGAGTGGGCACCAGTAAAGGGGTCCCTGGGATGTGTTTTACTTCATGTAATGGTTTTATAAATTCAATCCAATATAGAGATAATACAGAATAAATGGCACCATACCGGGTGATCTGAGGGTCTTCCGATTCTCCATGGTGACCTTCTTCCTGACAGACCTGCACTCTTCTAACAGCGCCTGTATGGAGAAATAGACAGTGACATCCTGACACCTTATATGAACCTGACACACACAATGATACCGTCACCATCCAGACACATCCCTTGTCTGTTACTGGATAATGTCCCAGAATTCCCGCACCACTCACCTCTCCTGTCAGCAGATCAATGATCTTCTGGGTCACTTCTAGGATCTTCTTGTCGTTGTTCCTCTCAGGTGTTGGGGAGGGAGGTGGAATATCCATGGTGGGACTTCTACTCCCTTCTCCAGACGGATACATCCCTTGTAGGAGACCCTCAATGTACACCATCTTCACCACCGCACATTTCTACATAGGAGGAAATACAGATATGTGACCTCCCAGAATCCTCCTCACCTCTCCGGTCAGGTCTGTGTTTTAATAATAGAGATAAGAATGATGTCATGTGACCTCCCAGAATCCTCCTCACCTCTCTGGTCAGGTCTATGTTTTATTAATAGAGATAAGTGTGATGTCATGTGACCCCCCAGAACCCTCCTCACCTCTCCGGTCAGGTCTGTGCTTTATTAATAGAGATAAGAGTGATGTCATGTGACCTCCCAGAATCCTCCTCACCTCTCCAGTCAGCTCTGTGTTTTATTAACCCCTTCCATACCGGGCACTTACGCCTCTTCCTGCCTAGGACAATTTTCAGCTTTCAGCGCTGTCACACTTTAAATGACAATTGCGCGGTCATCACTGTACCCAAAACACAATTTTTATAATTTTGTTCCCTTAACCACTTAAGCCCCGGACCAATACGCTGCTAAATGACCAAAGGGGTTTTTACAATTCAGCACTGCGTCGCTTTAACAGACAATTGCGCGGTCGTGCGACGTGGCTCCCAAACAAAATTTGCGTCCTTTTCTTTCTACAAATAGAGCTTTATTTTGGTGGTATTTGATCGCCTGTGCGATTTTTATTTTTTGCGCTATAAACAAAAATATAGCGACATTTAAAAAAAAAAAAACAATATTTTTTACTTTTTGTTATAAGAAAAATCAAATAAACAAAATGGACTTAACACTAACTGCCTGTCACACCTAACTGTCACACTGACACTAAATGCAGTAATCATACATATATGATCACTGCATTCAGTGACAGGGGGAGGGGGGGTGATCGCAAGGGGTTAATGTGCCTGCGTGTACTGGTGTCAGTGTAGTGTTGTGCAGACTCACTGTGCGATGTGATCTCTCCTCAGCGGCGGTTGAAAAAGCCGCCGAGAGCAGACACTTCCTCCTCCTGTGTTTACACAGGAATTGTATGCTTGTACATTGCTGGGCACTGGTTGGCAGCAATGGCAGGTGATTGGTAAATTTGAGGGGGCTG
This sequence comes from Rana kukunoris, assembly GCA_029574335.1. Lineage (NCBI taxonomy): Eukaryota > Metazoa > Chordata > Amphibia > Anura > Ranidae > Rana > Rana kukunoris. The sequence goes on from JAJQKJ010002042.1 coordinate 37,406, forward strand.
TGCTGATACAATAGGCTGACTATCAGCGCAGAACTCCCCCCCCTGACAGGGAGAGCTGCCGATCGGTTCTCCCTCTCAATGCGAACCGAGGAATGCCGTTTAACGGCACTTCCTGGTTCACGCGATGATCAGCTGTGATTGGTTGTAGGTGATCACATTGTAAGAAGCCTCTGACAGAGGCTTCTTATCACGATCGGAGATGCAGGGTGTCAGACTGACACGTCACATGCGCAATCACCGTGCTGCATGACCCCCACGGGTGCACGCTGGCATGTTATCCTGCTGGATGTCATATGACGCCCAGTCAGGATAACAGGGCCACTTCCCGGATGTCAATATGTGGTTAATAGAGATAAGAGCGATGTCATGTGACCTCCCAGAATCCTCCTCACCTCTCCGGTCAGGTCTGTGTTTTATTAATAGAGATAAGTGTGATGTCATGTGACCCCCCAGAACCCTCCTCACCTCTCCGGTCAGGTCTGTGCTTTATTAATAGAGATAAGAGTGATGTCATGTGACCTCCCAGAATCCTCCTCACCTCTTTGGTCAGGTCTGTGTTTTATTAATAGAGATAAGAGTGATGTCATGTGACCTCCCAGAATCCTCTTCACCTCTCCGGTCAGGTCTGTTTTAGTAATAGAGATAAGTGTGATGTCATGTGACCCCCCAGAACCCTCCTCACCTCTCCGGTCAGCAGGTGGATGATCTCCAGGGTGAGCTGTAATATCCTCCCGGTCATGGGACTCGGCTCCTCCATGCTCTTGGGGTCGGTGTCACTCTTGCCCCTCTAAGCACCACTGAAAATAAGGAAATTCTCTGTAACATTCTTGATTACATTACATTACACAGCAATGAGGTTAAAGGCAGTAAGAAAGGGACCAAAAGAAAGTGACAACTCACATCTAGATATAACAAATCCTTACAACTCTTAGCCACACCCACTTCCCCGAATCATATCTCCCCAGTAGCTTGATAACAGGACTTCCTTGTTTTGCGTTCCACCTGCTTCACCAACTTCCTGTTGTATGCGTTCCACCGGCTGCTCAGTTCTACCAATAACTTCGATTGGGCATCGTCGCTGTTGCCATCTTGTGGTAGACTTTAGGAACTGCAAGCTTTAGCTGTATTAGGTTTCTAGCGAGGACTTCTACACCCCTAGTGTGCAAGTGTTGGAACTGCAGGCGACATACCACACAATAGAACCCCAACAGTGCAATCACCAGGCTTTTTCTTTCAGTTATGACCCCGCCCCCCCCCCCCAGAGCTGTATATCTCTGCCGGTATCCCTAATATTATACCAAATCTAAAAAGGTTGCTGGGAACTCTGCTAGACCGTAGGGCAGCCTTTCTAAACTTCATTAACCACTTCCATACCGGGGGGGGGGGCACTTACGCACCTTCCTGCCCAGGCCAATTTTCAGCTTTCAGCGCTGTCGCACTTTGAGTGACAATTGCGCGGTCGTGCTACACTGTACCCAATTTTTTTATAGTTTTGTTCCCACAAATAGAGCTTTCTTTTGGTGGTATTTGATCACCTCTGCGATTTTTACTTTTTGCGCTATAACTAAAAAAAGACCGAAAATTTAGAAAAAAAATAGGTTTTTATTGTTATCTTTATATTTTTTTGTGAATAAGTAAGTTTTCTTCTTCAGTTACGGGTACTGATATGGCGGCACTGATGGGCACCGATAAGGTGGCACTGATAGGCAGCACTGGTATGCGGCACTGATGGGCACTCATAGGCGGCACTGGGCACACATAGGCAGGACAAATGGGCACTCATAGTCGGCACTGATGGGCACCAGGCCCCTCGGAACCCGACAGGCAAACCAAGCAATTGCCTGGGGCCCCGAGCTGGCCAGGGGCCCCAGCAGGGAGGGCCCTTGCCGCACCACTGATTCCTCCTGCAGTCCGGTCGGCCGTGTACCATAACCGCGCGGTACAGGAGAATCAGGTTCCTGTTCCCGGCCGGACTGACAGGAAGTGCACACACTGAGTGTTCACTTCCTTTCAATCCGACCCCAGGAACAGCAAACTGAATCTCCTGTACCGCGCGGTTATGGTACACGGCCGACCGGACTGCAGGAGGACGCAGCGGTGTGGCAAGGGCCCTCCCTGCTGGGGCCCCTGTGCGGACACCAACATATGCCGGAGTGCTCTGCGGAGGATAGAGGTAAGCTGACAAAGCCAACAGCCCCCCCCCTTCTCAACTTCTTGAAAAGTGATTTATTTTGGCTTGGGGCCCCCTAATTTCTTCAAACGGCCTTGATGGGCACTTATGGGTGGCGCAGATGGACACTGGGCATGGATGAGCACTGAGAGGTGGCATTGATGGACACTGAGGGGTGATGCTAATGGCATTGCTGGGCCCATGTTGCCAGTCACTGCCCATTTTTTTTTTATTGTTGCCTATTATTTCTTTATTGACGTTTTTTAGGTCCTGGCGGCTTCCCTGGTGGTCCAGTGTAGGCATCTGAGGGGGGGGCAGCGCTGATAAACAATCAGTGCGAACCCTCCCTGTCAGGAGAGCAGCCGATCGGCTCTCCTCTACTCGTGTCTGTCAGGCGTGAGTGAGGAAGAGCCAGTCAACGGCTCTTCCTGTTTACATCGTAAACGCCTGTGATTGGACACGGCTGATCACGTGGTAAAGAGCCTCCGCCGGAGATGCAGGGTGTCAGACTGACATTCCGCATCACCGTGCTGTGCGCCCCCGCTGGCATGAAATCCTGCAGGACGTCAATAGACGTCCAGTCAGGATAACACAACCACTTCCCGGACGTCAATATACTATTAGCCGGGCGGAAAGCGGTTAAAGTATAACCAAACCAAACTTTAAAGTATAACCAAACTTAATATTGATACAGAATATCAGACCGATCTGCGTCCAATCGGCTTCATTGGAGGCCAGAGGAGAGATCTGCGACAGGTCCTCTTTATGGAGAGATTTGGGATCTATTAGACCTCAGATCCCAAGCTTGTAGTATAGACATGGTTCTTTACTGTAAGAGCAATTCAGACTTTGGAATCTCTACTGTAGGAGGTGGGAATGGTAATCAGAAAGCTGACTGCCTGTGTGCTGTCTATGGTATACATCCCACGCTTGAACCATAGGGCAGGGTTCTTCACTGTAAGGCCTCGTACACACGATCGGACATATCCGATGAAAACGGTCCGCGGACCATTTCCATCGGATATGTCCGATCGGGAGTTTGATCCGATGGCGTGTACACACCATCGGATCAAATTCCCCGCCGCCGGACGGCGCGGTGACGTTGACGCCGCCGCATCACCGCCACGTCACCGCACCAGGAAGTAAAACACTTCCGCGCTTGCGCCGAATCCATTCGGCGGCGGCGGTGCGGGACGACATGTCTGCCGGTAAGTGTACTAACCAGCAGACATGTCGGGCGGACGGATTCCACCCGATAGATTTCAAAGCATGCTTTGAAATCTGTCGGGTGGAGAAATCTGTCCGCTAGCCCATACACACGAGCGGAGATGTCTGCTGAAACGGTCCATCGGACCGTTTTCAGCGGACATATCCCCTCGTGTGTACGAGGCCTAAGACCAATTCAGGCTTTGGAATCTCTACTGTAGGAGGTGGGAATGGAAGACAGGAAGCTGCCTGCATGCTGTCTATGGTGTAGGTCCCAAGCTTGTAGCATAGGACAAGGTTCTTCGCTGTAAAAGCGGTTGCCTGTGTGCTGTCTATGGTATACATCCTGAGCTTGTACCATAGGACCGGGTTCTTTGTGGTAAGAGCAATTCAGGCTTTGGAATCTCTACTGTAGGAGGTTGGGATGGAAGACAGGAAGCTGCCTGTGTGCTGTCTATGGTGTACGTCCTGTTCTTCGCTGTAAAAGCGGTTCAGGATTTGAATTTTCTACTGTAGGAGGTGGGAATGGAAAATATAAAGCCGACTGCCTGTGTACGTCCTGAGCTTTTAGCATAGAACAAGGTTCTTCACTGTAAAAGCGGTTGTCTGTGTGCTGTCTATGGTATACGTCCTGAGCTTGTACCATAGGACCAGGTTCTTCGCTGTAAAAGCGGTTCAGGCTTTGGAATCTCTACTGTAGGAGGTGGGAATGGAAGACAGGAAGCTGACCACCTGTGTGCTGTTTATGGTATACGTCCTGAGCGTGTACCATAGGACCGGGTTCTTCGCTGTAAAAGCAGTTTAGGCTTTGGAATCTCTACTGTAGGAGGTGGGCATGGAAATCAAAAAGATGACTGCCTGTGTGCGGTCTATGATATACTTCCTGAGCTTGTAGCATAGGACCGGGTTCTTCGCTGTAAGAGCAATTTAGGCTTTGGAATCTCTACTGTAGGATGTAAGAAAGGAAGCTGCCTGTGTGCCGTCTATGGTATACATCCCAAGCTTGTACCATAGGACCGGGTTCTTCGCTGTAAGCGCAATTAAAGCTTTGGAATCTCTACAGTAGGAGGTGAGGATGGAGGACAGAAAGTTAATGGTTTGGATTCTCCTTCAGCGGTGAAGACTCAATCTACCAAATTAGTGTCAGCATCATCAAGGTTTTTCACTGTAAAAGCGGTTCAGGCTTTGGAATCTCTACTGTAGGAGGTGGGAATGGAAATCTATTCTCCTGGTGCCTCCATGGCAGCCTACATTCCCACCCTCTGTATTCGAATTCACGGAGAATGCTGGGGGTAAATTGCTCTTTTTTATAATATTCACTGGTTTTGAGGGAGGAGTCCAAGGCGGAGCTAATCCCAGGTATGCTGCCATGGATGGACCCCAGGAACGGAAAATTACGGTAAGCACGGGACAATTTTCTATTCTCCTGGTGCCTCCATGGCAGCCTACATTCCCACCCTCTCCGTATTCTAGATCACAGAGAATGCCGGGGTAGCTAGACCTCTCTCTTTTTTTATAATATTCACTGGTCCTGAGGGAGGAGTCCAAGGCGGAGCTAATCACAGGTATGCTGCCATGGATAGGCACCAGGAAAGGAAAATTACAATAAGTAAGAAACAATTTTCTGTTTTTTTTCATGTTGGATAGAGTAAGGGAGGGTTATAACCCCCATCTGCGTTCCACTGGGAAGATTTCCCTTCACTTCCTGTCCCATAGCCAAACAGGAAGTGAGAAGAAAATTCCTACAAATTAAGGGAATCCATTGCCCAGGTCACGGGAACTAGTGTCCCCATTGGAAGATTTCCACTCTATTCCTGTTCTGGAGACTGCCCAGCTTTATTTTACTTTCAATAATGGTAAACAGGACAAACAGAGAGGATGGACCTCTCTAAAAGGGGCACAGACAGCAATAAAAACCTGACAGGGGTTTCACTCTATCAAAAAAGAAAAACAAAAAGATTTGCATCTTGTTATACTTTAACCAACTGCTTACTGGGGCACTTTTACCCCCTTCCTGCCCAGGCCAATTTTCAGCACTGTCACTCTTTGAATGACAATTGCACGGTCATGCAGCACTGTACCAAAATTACATTTTTATCCCCACAAATAGAGATTTCTTTTGGTGGTATTTAAATACGTCTGCAGTTTATTTATTTTTTCTAAAAAAAAAAAAAAAAAATCACCACAAAAAAAAAGTTTTAGAGCCAGTTCACACCAGACGCCCCCCTACAGTTAGAATCACTCCCTAAAGAACACTTGACCCCTACAGCGCCACCTAGAGGTTAACCCCCTTCACTGCCAGTGACATTTTCACAGTAATTAGTGCATTTTTATAGCACTGATCGCTGTAAAAATGACAATGGTCCCAAAATGGTGTCAAAAGTGTCCGCCATAATGTCCCTCGTGTCCTTTGGAGTCCTCCAAAGGACACGAGTGCCTGATGTGGAAGATCCCGGGCCGGCAGCTTAACAGGGTTCTGCAGACTAGAGTAGGCTGCGGTGTGCAAATGGTTATAGAGGGGTCCCAGCAAGCAGCAGGGGAACGCAGCAAAGGGGAGTATCAATAGGTTGTCAGTGCTTCTAGGTATAGGCAAACTTATGAGCTCCTTCCAGGATGCAGTGCTTAGGCCTGTGCAGCCAGGACTAAACATGACCACATAACTGAGGACATCCCTCACACCATTCGTGTTCTTCAAGAGAACCTCCCACTTTTCCATGGATGGGCCAAGTAACTGGGGGTTGTAACGGTACAATTGTTTTTTTCCCTAAATAGCTTCCTTTACCTTAGTGCAGTCCTCCTTCACTTACCTCGTCCTTCCATCTTGCTTTTAAATGTCCTTAAATTTGTTCTGAGAAATCCTCATTTCCTGTTCTTCTGTCTGTAACTCCACACAGTAATGGAAGGCTTTCTCCCTGGTGTGGAGTGTCATGCTCGCCCCCTGCCTTGGACTACAGGAGAGTCAGGACGCTCTCTAACACACAGCTCCTTTCTCTATCTGCAACGTAGAAAGCATCCTGACTCTCCTGTAGTCCAAGGGAGGGGGCGAGCACGACACTCCACACCAGGGAGAAAGCCTGGCATTACTGTGTGGAGTTACAGACAAAAGAAAAGGAGGTAAGGATTTCTCCTTCACTTACCTCATCCTTCCATTTTGCTTTTAAATGTCCTTATTTCTTCTGAGAAATCCTCACTTCCTGTTCTTCTGTCTGTAACTCCACACAGTAATGCAAGGCTTTCTCCCTGGTGTGGAGAAAGCCTCTTGAGGGGGGAGGGGGCGAGCAGGAGGGTCAGGACACTCTCTACTTTGCAGATAGAGAAAGGAGCTGTGTGTTAGTGTGCGTCCTGACTATCCTGCTTGCCCCCTCAAGAGACTTTCTCCACACCAGGGAGAAAGCCTCGCACTACTGTGTGGAGTTACAGACAGAAGAACAGGAAGTGAGGATTTTTGAGAAGAAATAAGGACATTTAAAAGCAAAATGGAAGGATGAGGTAAGTGAAGGAGAAATCCTCACTTCCGGTTCTTTTGTCTGTAAATCCACACAGTAATGCGAGGCTTTCTCCCCGGTGTGGAGTGTCGTGCTCGCCCCCTCTCTTGGACTACAGGAGAGTCAGGACGCCCACCAACACACAGCTCCTTTCTCTATCTGCAATGTAGAGAGCGGCCTGACTCTCCTGTAGTCCATGGGAGGGGGCGAGCATGACACTCCACACCAGGGAGAAAGCCTTGCATTACTGTGTGGAGTTACAGACAGAAGAACAGGAAGTGAGGATTTCTCAGAAGAAATAAGGGCATTTAAAAGCAAAATGGAAAGATGAGGTAAGTGAAGGAGGACTGCACTAAGGTAAGCTTGTTTAGGAGAAAAAAAATTTGTACCTTTACAACCTCTTTAAGGCAGAAAACAAAGGGGGAGGAGGTAGGAACGTTATTAGAACTTTTGTTCTTTTATCTTAAAAATACGATATAAAGTTTTGACGGGAAACAAAAAAAAAAAAAAAATCAGCACTGCGTCTCTCGGCTGGCGTGTCCTCTCTGGTGCAGACGGAGGTGGGAGCTGCTGGTAAAGCACTTCTCGCAGTCGGGACAAGAATAAGGCCGCTCCCCGGTGTGAGTTCGCTGGTGGCAGATCAACCCAGACTTCTGGGTGAAGGACTTCCCGCACTCCGAGCACAGGTACGGCTTTTCTCCCGAGTGGATCCTCTGGTGGACGGTCAGGTTGGTCCTCTTGGTGAAACTCTTCCTGCACTCGGAACAAGGGTAAGGCCATAGGCCGGTGTGGGTCTGCTGGTGGCTGATCAGCACCGACTTCTGATTGAAGGATTTCCTGCACTCCGAGCACACGTACGGCTTCTCCCCGGAGTGGATCCGCTGGTGGACGGTCAGGTTGGTGCTCTTGGAAAAGCTTTTCTGGCACTCGGCACATCTGAAGGTCTTGGACTCGGCGCCAGTGGCTGGGATAAAGTGGCTGGTTGAGCATTTCTTTCGTGTCCGTCCCTGGGTGGGTCGCCACCTTCTTCTTGGCGCTGAGTCCATAGGGTCGAGTACGTGTGCCTAATCCTCTCTGAAGGGTGCTCTTCGTCTTCTGAAAACAATTCCTCTTCAATACGACAGGCTATATAGTCCAACCCAAGATCTTCGCTGCCAGACTCCTCCTTGATATAAATGTGTCTCTCGGAGTCAAAGATGTTTCTATTTTGTGGGGAGTCCCCCCCAATCGTAGCTGGTGGTTGGAGGCTTCTGTGGGTCCAACAGTCTCCATCCGAAAGGCCCTCCTTGGAGTAAGGTTCTTCCTTGACGTTGTCCATCTCTACACCAATTCCTCCATCCAAGAGAGACTCTTCTTCATGAGAGTCCGTGTCCTTTATATCCTCGGGGGTCTGCGACGATTCCGTTCTTTCGGATGAGTCTGCTGGAAAAAATAAAAATTAGGTTGCAGATTTATTTTACATTGTTCACATTGTCACGTATTATGTATGATGTAGCTGGTCTCATCAATGTGCCGTTTTATAGGAAGTCTACAGCCATGCAGCGGCGGTGCGTCCATAGTGGGTGCAGGAGCGACGTCACTCAAATTAGTGTACAATACATAGAGCAGTGATGGCGAACCTTGGCACTCCAGATGTTTTGGAACTACATTTCCCATGATGCTCATGCGCTCTGCAGTGTAGATGAGCTTCATGGGAAATGTAGTTCCAAAACATCTGGGGTGCCATCGCCATTACTGACATAGAGATTCATGCATTGCATGAATCTCTATGTATTGTCGCCGCTGCTGCCGCCCACTATTCAGATGGCCGGCCCCCTGGTGAGTGTCGGCAATCTGAATAACGACAGCTGGTTGGCTCTGGCTCTGATAGGCTTTGCGATTTCAGCCTGTGGGCTGTAATCGGCTTCCAAATAGTCAACCAGGGGACGCAGGGTGTGTGTGCGTTCCCTAGTTAACACTGACACTCGTCTCAGCCAATCAGGTTCACCGGTACTCGGGAGAAGACATTGCGGAAGGATGGCTGACCCAAGAAAGGTAAGCGCTGTGGGGGGGGGGCAGCAATCTGGTGGTTTTTGAGGGGGCAAACTGGTGGCAATTGATGGGCACAGTGGCTGCGTTTGATGGCACAGTGGCAACAATTGATGGGCACAGTGGCAACAATTGATGGGCACAGTGGTGATAATTGATGGGCACAGTGGTGATAATTGATGGGCACAGTGGTGATAATTGATGGGCACAGTGGTGATAATTGATGGGCACAGTGGTGATAATTGATGGGCACAGTGGCTGCCTTTCATGGTATGGCACAGTGGCGACAATTGATGGGCACAGTGGCTGCGTTTCATGGCACGCCACAGTGGCTGTGTTTGATAGCACAGTGGTGACAATTGATGGACACAGTGGTGACAATTGATGGGCACAGTGGTGACAATTGATGGGCACAGTGGTGACAATTGATGGGCACAGTGGCGGCAATTGATGGGCACAGTGGCGGCAATTGATGGGCACAGTGGCGGCAATTGATGGGCACAGTGGCGACAATTGATGGGCACAGTGGCGACAATTGATGGGCACAGTGGTGGCAATTGATGGGCACAGTGGTGGCAATTAATGGGCACAGTGGCGGCAATTGAGTACAGTGAGGCTGACAGTGTCTCCCCCATCCCTCCATCACTGTGAGACCATGCTGCTGGTAAAGGGACAAACAGAGGAAGGAGTATTAGCAGGCACAGCTCCTGTTCCTACAGTAACCAAGGGGGGGGGGGGTTACGAGGTGCTTACAGCACGAGAGCTAGCTAGCATGCTTGACGAGGCGTTGACCAGCTGATCTCTATGGCACACACCCTGCATCATCTACCCTCAGCTCTGTCATGACCTTAAGTCTGTCCAGGAAGTGAGGCAGAAGTAATGGAGAAGTGTATTTAACCACTTCAATACCAGGCACCCCCTTCCTGCCCAAGCCAATTTTTCAGCTCTCAGCTCTGTCGCTGTTTAAATGACAATTGCGCAGTCATGCTACACTGCACCCAAACAGGATTTTTTGCATTTTGTTCCCACAAATAGATTTCTATTGGTGGTTTTTGATCACCTCTGCGGTTTTTATTTTTTGCGAAACAAACTAAATTTTTTTAGAAAAAAACGTTTTTATTTTTATTTCTGTTATACAATTTTGTAAATAAGTACATTTTATCCTTCACTGATGGGCACTGATAAGGTGGCACTGATATGCAGAACTGATGGGCTTTGTTCGACGGCACTGATGGACACTCACAGGTGGCACTGAAGGGTACTTATGAGTGGCACTGATAGGCGGCACTGCTGGGCACTGATAGGCATCACTAATGGCAGTGGCAGGCATTGGGGATGGACAATGATTGGCAGCTGCCTGGGCACTGATTGGCATTTCCCTGGTGGTCTAGAGTGGCATATCTGGTGGTCCAGTGTGATGGCCATCCCTGGTAGTCCAAGCAGCATCCTGGTGGTCCTGGGTGGGCATCTGAGGGGGTGGGGGGGGCTGTGCTAATAAACAATCAGCACAGAGCCCCCCTGCCAGGAGAGCAACCGATCGGCTCTTATCCACTCACGTCAGACGCGAGTGAGGAAAAGCCGATCAACGGCTCTTCCTGTTTCCATTATGATCAGCCATGATTGAACACGGCTGATCACGTGGTAAAGAGCCTCCGGCGCCCCCTCGCTGCTGCTGTGCTGTGATTTGACAAGGCGATCAGTGGGTGTCACTGATCAGCAAGGAGAGATACAGAATACTCTGCCTATGTATACAAGAGCCAGAGCTGACAAACGGGGGTAAGGGATGAATTTTGTGTCCCTGGGGCAGGGAATAAAATCCATCACGTCCCTAAGTAAAACACATAGTAAACACAAACACTGGTCAGGCACACATTTAACCCTTTGAACCCCCTACATGTTTAACCCCTTCCCAGCCAGTGTCATTAGCACAGTGACAGTGCATTTTTTTTATAGCACTGATCACTGTATTAGTGTCACTGGTTCCTGCAAAGTGTCCGACTGTCTGCTGCAATGTCGCAGTTCCGCTGGACCTTGCTGATCACTGCCATTACCAGTATAACAAAAAAAAATTATATATATATACACAAATTCTAGTATATACACACACACCAGCCCTCAAAAATCCCACTCGCCTGCTTGCATTTTGCGAGTGGAATTATGAGGTGTGCGAGTGTGTACTGGGCTGCCCTGTCCCAGGAATGTAAAGCCAGTGAAACCCCCTCCCCCCCGCGCACAGGCTTGCAGCCGGTCATTACAATATTAGGTATAAGTTAGCCACCGGGGACCGCCCCTCTCCCTCACTCCGTGCCACACACCCCCGCCCCCTCCACTCGCAGCGCAGACATACAAGAACGTTACAGAAGTCAGCCATCTATGGACCGCCCCTCTCCCTCCCTCCTTGTTGCACATCCCACCCTCCGCACTCGCATACAGTAATTAGCTGCCGGGGACCGCCCCTCTCCCTCCCTCCTGCACATCCGCCCCCCCCCCGCACTCACAGCACGGGCATACAGTAATTAGCCGCCGGGGACCGCCCCTCTCCCTCCCTCCCTGTCACACATCCCACCCCCCGGGATGGATTGGGGTTAATTCAAGGCATAGGTATAATGGATTGGGTAGGGGTAGAATTGGAGGCATAGGTCTGAATCATGCCTCCAATTCCACCACCCCTGCCAATCTATCATACCTATACTTCCAATTTCACTGCATTTCATTGGGGCTGCATTGATGGGCACTGATCAAGCTACATCGATAGACACTGGTAAAGCTGCATCAATGGACACTGGTAAAGCTGCATCAATGGACACTGGTAAAGCTGCATCAATGGACACTGGTAAAGCTGCATCAATGGACACTGGTAAAGCTGCATCAATGGACACTGGTAAAGCTGCACTAATGGACACTGGTAAGGATCCACTGATGGGCACTGGTGAGGATCCACTGATGGGCACTGGTGAGGTTCCACTGATGGGCACTGGTGAGGTTCCACTGATGGGCACTGGTGAGGTTCCACTGATAGGCACTGGTGAGGTTCCACTGATGGGCACTGGTGAGGTTCCACTGATGGGCACTGGTGAGGTTCCACTGATGGGCACCGGTGAGGTTGCATTGATAGGCACTGGTGAGGTTGCATTGATGGGCACTGGTGAGGTTGCATTGATGGCTGCATTGATGGGCACTGATCAGGCTGCATTGATGGGCACTGATGAGGTTGCATTAATGGGCACTGATGAGGTTGCATTAATGCGGCTACACTGAGGAGATGGCACTGATGGGTACTGAGATGCTGCACAGATGGGCACCGATAGGCTGCATTAAAGGGCACTGATGGGGCTGCACTTTGTTAATATTTGTTTTTGTAATTTATTTCTGCATAAAACATTTAACAGTGTAATTTCATGAGATCATTTATGAGGGCGTGTTTAGGGTTGGAATTATGGGCGGGGCAGGGTAGAGTCGGGTGGGGCAACTGGTGGCGAGTAACTCTTAAGGCCTGGCTAGTAGCTTAGGACTTGAAATTTTGAGCCCTGGTGTACTTATGTATACGAGCACACGGTAACATTGGCGCTTTACATATTTTTTTTTTATTGTTCATTTTACTTTATTTTAGTTTGACACGTTTTCCCCCAAAAATAAATGTTTTGTTCTCTTTTGTTCCTAGTACAAGGGATGTAAATATAGGAATAATATAGCATGACAGGTCCTCTTTACAGTGAGATAGGGGATCAATAAGACCCCACATCTCACCTCGCCTCCTGTAAGAATGATCAAGAGGCAGGACAGCCGCCATGATCGTTCTTACGGTGTAGGGAATCGCCAGTTGAAAAAGATGATATTTGAATGATGCCTGTAGCTGCACCCATTATTCAGATATCCCCGCACACAGTCAATGAGGTCATATGACGGCCGACGGGCAGGAAGGGGTTAAATCGAATTTTGTTTTCCAGATTATTTTCTGGGTATTGCAGAGCATTGACCGGGTATTGATGCGAGTGGAGGGGGCGGGGGAATTTCGGAAATACGATTTTTTCAATTTTTTAAATTTTTAGATTTTTTTTAATTTTTACATTTTCAATTTTTTTTTCTAAAATCCAAATTAAACAATTTTTCATTTTCTAATTTATAATTTTTTAATTTTTTGAATTTTCGATTTTTTTATTTTTCGATTTTTTTAAATTTTCGAATTTGGAATTTTTAAATTTTCGAATTTTCGAAATTGGAATTTTTCAATTTCCGAATTCTCGAAGTTCCGAAATTTTTAATTTCCGAATTTTCGTATTTTAGAATTTTCGTATTTCCGGATTTCAGAAATACGATTTTTTTAATTTATTTTTATTTTCATATTTTTTTAATTTTCGATTTTCTTATTTAAAATTTTTTCAATTTTTAAGTTTTCGAAAATCCGAATTTACCAATTTTTTATTTTCGAAAAAAATTTTTTTCATTTTCAAATTTTCAAATTTCGAATTTTTCATTTTCGATTTTTTTTATTTTTCAATTTTCGAAATTTGGAATTTTAAATTTTTTGAATTTCCGAATTTTTCCGAATTCCAAATTTTTCAATTTTCGAAATTTGTAATTTTTCATTTTCGAATTTGGAAATTTTCATTTTTGAAATTTCGAATTTTTCAATTTTCGAAAAAAAAAAATCATATTCGTTTTTTTTCGGAATTTTTTTTCCGTTTAATTCATTTTTTGCTTATTCCAAATTTCTCAATGTTTTACGAATTTCTGAAAAAAGAAATAAAAACGAATGAAACAAAAACGAAAAAAAAAAAAAAAACTTTGAATTTCCGAATTAATAATAAAAAAAAAACTCATATTTAAAATGCAAAAAAAAAAATCTCATTTGAAAAAGTTACAAAAATAAATTGTCCCAAAAAATTTCCATAGGTGACGTGTTTTGAGTTACAGATTTTTTGCACTCGCTCTAACGATCGCGGCGATACCTCACATGTGTGGTTTGTACACCATTTTCATATATGGGCACCCATCAAAACTACCCCCATCATATTTTGCCCCATAAAACTGCCCCCATTAAAATTTGCCCCATAAACTGCCCCTTATCAAAATGCCCCCCTCAAAACTGTTCCCATCACCAAATTTGAAGATCCTAGCATTTATGGTTTTTGAGATATTGACCAGCAAAGCAAATTGTGGAAGTCCCGAAAGGGGAAAAATTCAGCAATTGTGTCCAGGAAGGAGTTCCAGGAGGTCGGGTAGATTTGTGAGAGACGTCCCTAAATGAGCAGTGACTAATATCTTCATAGGGCAGCGGGAGATGTGGCTGCAGATATATAGGGAAGGAGAGTGTGACAAGACATGATTTCTAACCTGTGACCACTCCCTCATTTTCAAGCCGACCTACACATATCATATATCAAAACGTTCAGCTATCCCTGCTGCCACTACACGTGTCCACGGCTAAGTCATAGTCGCAAGCGTTTTCATAATACGGCCATTTGTTTGCAACCTACGCCATCCAATGACCTCCATTGACTTCCATTGAAATGACAAGTCAAGACTCCTAGAATTTGAAAGGTAATATGTAAACTGCAAATGTGCCTTCAATTTTTATATTTCAGAGAAATACTATACATCAAACTGTAGGTCTGAGTCCTGTGATTCACACAATATAAAAAGATATTTCCTGTACGATTTACAGTTTTTAAAATACAAGCGTTTGAAGGAGGAGACATTTTCAAAAAAGGGCAAAAATCTCTGAGCCTGTGCTTTAGAGACGCTGCCTATAAAGAAACATTGGTTTCCTAGGAAACGCTGAGATATTTCAAACTCCTCGCACACAGCTGGGAGGCACTAACGCTTCTGAAAAGCCAACCGCTCAAAAAAAACCTGACAGCCACTTTACAGCTCCCTTGCTGGAAGCGTAAGACCGCTAGCCAGGCTCCGATTCCACCTTGTTGGCATGAATTTTGTATTTTACCGGTCAATATCTCCGGAGCCATAAATCCGAGGAACTTCAAATTTGGTAGAGAGGCGCTCCTTACCGACCTCCATATGTCTACCAAGTTTAGAGTCTGAGGCACAAAGGGTCCTGAAAAGCCACCCACCCAAAGAGAACCGACCGGCACTTGATATGTCCTTTGCGGGAAAACTTAGCAGTAAGAGATCAGACCGTTAGCCGGGCTCTGGTGCCACCTTGTCGGCAAAAATTTGGGATTTTGTTGTTCAATATCCCCAGAGCCATATCGTAGGGGGAAGGGGACAGGAGCGTCTGTGTGAGGCTAAAGCGTACTTTACCACATCCTGAGCTCTGCACATCATTACGGGTCTGTTTTAGAGTGGTGCACTTACACACCCATGCAGTGTGAGTACCCCAGCAGGGGATTTCTTTATTTATTCAACCTCTAATCATGTTTACATGCACCATCTGAGTTTTTTTCTCTCTTCTATGATCTGGAACATATACTAAGGAGACCTGGACAAGACCAAGCTTAGCTGCAAGGTCACACGCTCTGAGGTGAGCGGAGCGTGGAGCGTCCATTACCTTGGGGGAGAACCTGTGTGACAGCACTCTGATTCAGTTTTTTGGATCACTAACTGGGCTGTGTGGTTTTATCAACTGTAATATCATTCCAGGAATGCTGCTTTTTGAATATCACATGCTTTAAGCTGCAAAGTCATGTCTCGTGCATAATAGAAGAGGGCCTATTGAAGTTAATATATATATATATATTTTCGGAGCCAGCCACCCAATGAATGGTGAAGCTAGAGTGGACAAAAAATGAAAAATAAGGACATGATTTCTAAAATGGCAGCATAAAAGAATAGGAGGATATTGAGGTTAACTCCACCATGGCCAGTCCCAAGTCCGTGCTGAGAAAGGAGGAGGGCTTTCCATCTGGGCCTGTTAATAAAATATATACCATATTTGCCAAAGCAAATTGCAGAAGTCTAGACAAGGGAACATTTCAGCAATTGTGTCCAGGAAGGAGTTCCAGGAGGTCGTGTAGATTTGTGAGAGACTGTCCCTAAATCAACAGTAACTATTTTCATAGGGCAGAGGGAGAGGTTGCTGCGGATATATAGGCAAGTATATTTTCGGAGCCAGCCACCCAATAAATGGTGAAGCAGAGTGGACAAAAAATGAAAAATCAGGACATGATGATGATGATTTCTAAAATGGCAGCATAAAAGAAGAAGAGCCCATTGAAGTTAACTCCCACCATGGCCGGTCCCAAGTCCGTGCTGAGAAAGGAGGAGGGACTTTGTGCAATAGGGCTAAAAAGAGGTGGTACAGTCGTAATTTTAAGTTCCACTGTACATCTCTTCTCTGCTGTCCCGTCTGCGTGCTGTCTCGACTGTAAAGTGTGGGAAGAGGGTGTACCCCTTTACGGAGGATAGACAGCAGGATCCGTTCGCCCCGAGTACATTGTAGGTGTACAAGTGTCGGAAGAGAGCAGTTTGGTATCAAGGTTTGCCAATATTGCCGTCTTGGAGAAAGTATCTCAAAATCTCCGACATTTGATCAACCTTGAAGGTCTGTGTAACGGCATGAACCGTGACAGACTGAGATATCCCTATGTCTATAGGGTCACCTTATGTCCACTAGGGCCATAGGGTGACAAAGAATGAATAAACTAATAGTAGGATGTGTGGCTTGGAAAAATAATTAAAGCAATAGAAAAATTACCTGTATAAATGAATAAACTGATAGTAGGATGTGTGGCTTGGAAAAATAATTAAAGCAATAGAAAAATTACCTGTATAAATGAATAAACAAATAGTAGGATGTGTGGCTTGGAAAAATAATTAAAGCAATAGAAAAATTACCTGTATAAATGAATAAACTAATAGTAGGATGTGTGGCTTGGAAAAATAATTAAAGCAATAGAAAAATTACCTGTATAAATGAATAAACTAATAGTAGGATGTGTGGCTTGGAAAAATAATTAAAGCAATAGAAAAATTACCTGTATAAATGAATAAACAAATAGTAGGATGTGTGGCTTGGAAAAATAATTAAAGCAATAGAAAAATTACCTGTATAAATGAATAAACTAATAGTAGGATGTGTGGCTTGGAAAAATAATTAAAGGTTCTACCAAAATACAATTAGTACCAAAATGCAATTTACTGGTGCATTTGTCAGTGCTGGTGTCAGTGTTCTCTGTCAACTGAGCAGCCAATGTCAGAGGCTTTAAAGTGGTTGTAAACCCACTGTAGGTATAAAAGAATATCTCCTAAACCTGTACGGTTTAGGAGATATTCCCCTCGCAATGCTCCGCTGGAAGGGCCGGCCGCTACAGACCCTAGCCGGAATGAAGTCTCCCGCGCATCGCTAATCACAGCGCTGGAGCAGCGATACCCGGAAGACACACCGGCATGGACCAGGTAAGTCACTTCTAGTTGCGAAGCAAGTATTTCATAATGAGCTAATGTAAATGTAATGTAAATGTAAATGCAGGTTTACAACCGCTTTATGCTACCATCTAGTGGTCCCATCTGATGGGTGCACACTCGAGAAAAAAAAAACTGCAAAAGATCTGCAAAAACACTGGTACACTGGAAAATGATTCGGAACATGGTCCTCTCTCCATCTTCCCGTCTTCCCTGCCATCTTGATCAACTAAGATGGCAAGGAAGATGGTTTGATTCTTGGCCAGCTTGGCGTGGGAATATAGGTAAATTGGGGGCCCAAGTACCATAGGTGTCGGCCCAGAACTCAGTTTTATGCTCAATCAAATGCACCATCAAAGAAAAAATGGTGAAGGGAACAGGGTACTGCAGTCTACTGAAATAATTTGTAATAAAAACATCTTTGCCATTCTCCAACCACTTTGCACATACAGGTCCCAGAAGGCAGCGGGGGCAGGAGGAAAAAAAAAATATCCAAAAATGAGGGGTCTTTTCTTTGAGACCAAGTTGTACAAGTGGGTGGAACTCTGCTTTAATTGATGGAAAGATAAGAACATTACCGAATGCATAAAACATTAAGGTAAAAAAAAAACCTTCAA
This sequence comes from Rana kukunoris, assembly GCA_029574335.1. NCBI lineage: Eukaryota > Metazoa > Chordata > Amphibia > Anura > Ranidae > Rana > Rana kukunoris. Next base: position 55,273 of record JAJQKJ010002042.1, read on the forward strand.
TGTTTACAACCCCTTTAACCACTTCCATCCCAAGGCTGGAGTGGAGATATCTCAATGATACCTACAGCTACGGGTATCATTTAGATATCCTTGTTTTCAGCCGGTGATTCTGTCCACCATGAAAATGATCGTAGCGGCATGATCGTTCTTACAGGCATTGGGAGGGGACATCCCCCCCTCCGGTGCTTCTCCAGGGTTCTTCCGTGCCATCGGGGACCTGAAGAAAGAATCAGCCACCACTGGATGACGACCATAGAGATTTACGGTTACCAGATGGTCCGATGTCATGCTTTCCAGCCCGGAGGAGAGATGTGGAGTCTTTTTGGCTCCACATCTCACCCTAAAGAGGACCTGTGACAAACCATTCATATTACAAAGGATGTTTAAATGCAACCCATTTTTTTTTTTTTAAACAGTGTAAAAATAAATAAAATCGAGAAAAATAAAAAAATTATAATTTATAGCACCCCGTCCCGGTTCGCTCGCTCGCAGAATGAATGCGTACGTGAGCAGCGCCCCTATATGAAAATGGTGCTTAAACCACACATGTGAGGTATTGCCGCATATTAGAGCGAGTGCAATAATTCTAGCCCCAGATCTCCTCTGCAATTCAAAACATGCAACCTGTAGCATTTTTAAATGTTGCCTATGGAGATTCTTTGGGCCAACTTATTTTTGTCATTTTTTCAAATTACTTTTTCTTTTATTGCATTTTAGTCTAAAAATATGAGATCCGAGGTCTTTTTGACCCCAGATCTCATATTTAAGATGATCTGTCATTATTTGTTTCTATTACAAGGGATGTTTACAATCCACATTCCTTGTAAAAGGAATAAAAGTGAATTTTTTTTTTTAACCACTTCAATACCTAGGCCGTCAATTGACGTCCTGGCTTTCAGTGGGGATATCTGAATGATGGGTGCAGCCACAGGCATCATTCAGATATCCATCTGTTCAGGCGGCGAATCTGTGCACCATAAGAATGATCATAGCGGCGGTTCCGCCGCTTGATCGTTCTTCTAGGCGGCGGGAGGGGACACCACCCCCCTCCCGCCGCCATCCGGTGCTTCTCCGGGCTCTCCTTTGCCATCGGAGACCCGGAGAAACGATCCGCCGCCGTCCGTCGAAAACCATAGAGTAGACTGGTGACCAGATGGTCACCAGTCATCTCTATGATCGTTGGAGGCCCGGGCGCGATGTTATGACGTCACGCCCGGGTCCTGGAATGTAAACACAGCCACAACAACGGCTGAATGCATTAGATCTGTGAATTTTTTTTCACGATCTAATGCCTTCCAGCCTGGAGGAGAGATGTTGGGTCTTATTGACCCCGCATCTCTCCATAAAGAGTACCTGTCACACAATTTCCTATTACAAGGGATGTTTACATTCCTTGTAATAGGAATAAAAGTGATCAAAAAAAAAAATGTCAAAAAAAGTTTAAAAATAAAAGAAATTGTGTAAAATAAAAAATAAAATAATAAAAACATTTTTTTTAAACGCCCCTATCAACGGTAGCTCGCGCTCAGAAGCGTTAAGGCGCCAGCAACAATTCTAGCACTAGACCTCCTCTGGAACTCTAAATTTGTAACTTGTAAAAAAAAAATAAGAGTTGCGTATGGAGATTTTTAAAGTACTGACGTTTGGCGCCATTCCATGAGTGTGCGCAGTTTTAAAGCGTGACATGTTAGGTATCTATTTACTCGGCGTAACTTCATCTTTCACATTATACCAAAAAATTGGCCTAACTTTACTGTTTTGTTATTTTTTAATTCACAAAACCATTTTTTTCCCCAAAAAAAGGCGTTTGAAAAATGATTGCGCAAATAATGTGCGAGATAAAAAGTTGCAATGGCCGGAATTTTATTCCCTAGGGTGTCTGCTAAAAAAAAAATATATATAGTGTTTGGGGGTTCTGAGTAATTTTCTAACCAAAAAATTATGATTTATGCATGTACAAGAAGTGCCAAAATAGCCCCGGTATTGAAGCGGTTAAATAAGTGTAAAAATAAATATAATCTAGTAACGCATACATGAGCACAGCCCGCATATGAAAACTGTGTAATCTCCTGCTATTGCGAATTGGATGCGGGTGAACACCACATCCAATTCGCACTAGTATGAACCCAGCCTTAGACAATAGAGTACTAAATTTACAGAAAAGACGGGGAGTATGACAGATGCTTGGAATAGAATAACAAGCATGTGCTATCTTCTCAGGATGTCCTAAGCTCACTTTACCCTTACCCTGCAGGTAAAAAAATTATGCATCTTATATTTTTTAAGTAGCCTTCAAAGCATTGCCCCCCCCCCCATTTTAAAATACACCGATCACTCACTGTGCTCACTTGGGCCAGTACATATGACATTTTTACTGCTTCCCCATTCTCCATCTTGAAACAATCCACAGCAGCCAATAGGAAGGACAGGAGGGGAAGCTAGCAGTGCAGGGAAAGGGGTACATACGGAGGCCCGGGCGCAAGGAGAAATCAGATCGTAGTAAGCCAGAATTAGAATCGATAAATATATTTTCAGGAGGAAGGTCATTTTCACCGCAGTGACATTGCCTAACCATGGCAGACCACACCAACGTGTCAGCAAGTCAAGTAATTTAGCAATAGGGGGGCAGTTTGCTTTATAGAGGGTATCTAAGCATTTGTTTGGGGGTTTTACTCCTAAATACGGTAAGTGGTGATCAAGAAGAAAATGTGCCTACGGACTGTAGTTGGCTCAGCTCGGGCTGGGTGATGGTGATGGTTATGTTAAAGTGGTTGTAAGCCCTTTACATCCACTTTAAACTACAGGTAAGCCTAAATTAAGGCTCACCCACGGGTGCTTGAAATATCTTAACATCCACGGTTTAGGAGATATTTACTAAAATCACGGGCGCCGATGCCTACGGTGTAGGCACACTTCAGCAACGGCGATCGCGCCGTGCCATATCTGATGGCTCCCGCGCGGGAGTGACGTCATCGCGGCACCGGCCAATCACAGTGCCAGAGACCCGATACCCAGAAGTTACCCCCAGGAAAGATGTTGGCCATCTGAGCGTTGTACAAGGACGGCTGCGGGGGATCAGAGGCGAGTATTACGTAATGAGCTAGTATGCTATGCACACTAGCTCATTATGCCCTTGTCTTGCAGGTTTTTTTTTTTTTACTTCCTCTTTATCCACATCATCCCACAACATACATATACAATTGTCATAAGAATTGTTTCTATCTTTTGATTACGGTAATAGAGCAGTCTAAAATCCGACTTCTGGTTTTTGTCTCCCGCGGGAGTAGGCGTCTCTACTCCTTTTCCCCCGGCGCCGCAGTGTTGTCTGGGAGCTCTCCGCATGGTTTCCTGGGAGCACAGTGTCATGCTTCCCAAGAGACAATGTGGAACGCCATCCTTCGAAATTCCGCAAGATTTACTAGCATTGCCATCACAACGGGGGCGGGAACTTTCAACGAACTCACCCGTTGTGATGGCAACCCTCAGTGTTGATGGCGCTGCCACCGCAACTTTGACGCATGACACGTTAGGTACCAATTTACTCGGCGTAACATTATCTTTTTCTAAAAAAATATTTATATAATTGGGCCAACATTACTGTTGATTTAAATTAATTAAAAGTGTTTTAAACCTGTGGTCTGCGGCCCAACGCCAGGCGGTGCGGGCTGCCAGGCCGCGGAGGAGACAAGTAATGTCAGCGGTGTGGCGACGGGGAAGAGAGATGACATCATCTCTTGTTGCCCGCACCGCTGTTCCGTCCTTACTTACAGGGCCGCGAAGGCTGCTCTACACGGAGGTGCAGCCACGACCCAGAATGACGTCTCTCACCGCCCGCCCTCATCTCTCCCTTGCATGTGTTTCACATGCAGCTATTTTACCACACTGAGGAGAGTACTCTCCAGCCATGTTACATGTAACTGTGGCAATCTCCATGATGCTAGCAGGCAGTGCGGCAAGTAACATCCTCATCCGGTGGCAGGCAAGTGACATCCTCATCTGGTGGCAGGCAAAGTGGCAAGTGACGGTTGCAAGTGACACTCTCAGGGCTCCCACTGATTCTACATTATGGTGAGTTGAACTATTTCATTTTATATTACAGATATATTGCAGATCCTTCTGTGTATTCCCAGTCAGTCCCATAAAAGTCAAAGAACACAGACATCACACCCTGACACATATAAGGGCCAAAGACTTGCAGGAAGATGATGATGTGTGGAGGTGACAGGATCCCCCCCATCCAGTCCACACAGAGTGCTGGGACCCCCTTCTCTCATAATAATCGGACATTATTACCTCCTCCTCACCAGTGTTACCAACCCCCCGAAGTGAAATTTACTGGCAGAACGACAAAAAAATTATATCTAACGCTATTAGCAATGTGTTTAAGTTAAACAAAAGTAAAAAAAACATATTTCTAAATTTACATGAAGGTCAGCGTACTATAACCCAGCCAGCACAGAGTTCCCTCTTACATCAGAGTCTGCAGGATGCCCCTTTACAGTGCAAGGGAACTCTTATGTAAAGGGGAACGCTGCAGATCATGATGTAAGGGGAACTCTGATGTGGGGGGGGGGAGAGGCTCTGGTGAATAGAGACCACCATCCGCAGAGGAGTGAATACACCAAGGTAAGGGAGGGTTACTAGTATAGGGGGAAACCTTCAGTGCCCATTTACATTATTGTATTCACTCCCCTCTTTAGATGAGTGACGCCCCCCCCCCCCGACTGGCCTAGTGGCACTGTCACTGACCTCCTCTCAGGTGCACTGTGCAGGGCTCAGACAACTCTAGCTTGGCGGCTCTGATCTCCTCTCCACAGTCCACGCACCCGATTCTTCCCGTAACCCCCATCCCGGCGCTCCCACTCTTGACTCCTTTCTAGAATCCCCTCAGAGATGGTCAGAGGCTGCAGACATGATAAAAGACAGGAGATGGTCAGAGGCTGCAGACATGATAAAAGACAGGAGATGGTGGGGACAGAGGCTGTGCACGTGGCACAGGAAGGGTGGGGACAGGGGCTGCGGACTTGGCACAGAGGCTGCAGACATGGCACAGGAAGGGGGGAACAGAGGCTGCGGACATGGCACAGGAAGTAGGGAACAGAGGCTGCGGACATGGCACAGGAAGGGGGAACAGAGGCTGCGGACATGGCACAGGAAGGGGGAACAGAGGCTGCGGACATGGCACAGGAAGGGGGAACAGAGGCTGCGGACGTGGCACAGGAAGGGGGAACAGAGGCTGCAGACGTGGCACAGGAAGGGGGAACAGAGGCTGCAGACGTGGCACAGGAAAGGGGAACAGAGGCTGCAGCCGTGGCACAGGAAGGGGGAACAGATGCTGCAGCCGTGGCACAGGAATGGGAAACAGAGGCTGCAGCCGTGGCAAAGTAAGGGGGGGGAACAGAGGCTGCAGCCATGGCACAGGAAGGGGGGGGGACAGAGGCTGCAGCCATGGCACAGGAAGGGGGGGGCAGAGGCTGCAGCCATGGCACAGGAAGGGGGGGACAGAGGCTGCAGCCATAGCACAGGAAGGGGGGGGGACAGAGGCTGGAGCCATGGCACAGGAAGGGGGGGGGACAGAGGCTGCAGCCATGGCACAGGAAGGGGAGGGGGGCAGAGGCTGCAGCCATGGCACAGGAAGGGGGGACAGAGGCTGCAGCCATGGCACAGGAAGGGGGGGCAGAGGCTGCGGCCATGGCACAGGAAGGGGGGGGGCAGAGGCTGCGGCCATGGCACAGGAAGGGGGGGGGCAGAGGCTGCGGCCATGGCACAGGAAGGGGGGGGCACAGGCTGCGGCCATGGCACAGGAAGGGGGGGGCACAGGCTGCAGCCATGGCACAGGAGGCTGGGAGAGGCACAGGCTGCGGCCATGGCACAGGAGGCGGGGAGGGGCACAGGCTGTGGCCATGGCACAGGAGGAAGGGGGAGACAAAGGCTGTGGCCATGGCATAGGAGGAAGGGGGGGGACAGAGGCTGTGGCCATGGAACAAGAGGAAGGGGGGGGGCAGAGGCTGCGGCCATGGCACAGGAGGAGGAGGGTAGAGGCATGGCACAGGAGGAGGAGGGCAGAGGCATGGCACAGGAGGAGGAGGGCAGAGGCATGGCACAGGAGGGGGGGGTACAGAGGCTGCGGACATGGCACAGGAAGGGGGGGGGCACAGGCTGCAGCCATGGCACAGGAGGCGGGGAGGGGCACAGGAGGCGGGGAGGGGCACAGGAGGCGGGGAGGGGCACAGGCTGTGGCCATGGCACAGGAGGAAGGGGGGGACAGAGGCTGTGGCCATGGCACAGGAGGAAGGGGGGGGGACAGAGGCTGTGGCCATGGAACAAGAGGAAGGGGGGAGCAGAGGCTGCGGCCATGGCACAGGAGGAGGAGGGTAGAGGCATGGCACAGCAGGAGGAGGGCAGAGGCATGGCACAGCAGGAGGAGGGCAGAGGCATGGCACAGGAGGGGGGGGGGGTACAGAGGCTGCGGACATGGCACAGAGGCTGCAAATATATCATATCACCTCCCCACAGGTCGGGGCAGATGTGACCTGGAGAGAGGTGAAAGGGGCACAGGAGGAGGACATGGCACATTGATGATGTTTAGGCTAGCACATCACACTCTGCTGCTGGACTGAGGACTCACCAGACAAGGCCAGGCGGCACGAGGAGCCCTACTCCAACAAAAAAAGAGTGGAGACACTCCAGGGCGGCTGAGTGAGTCAGGCAGTGTCAGTCAGAGTGAGTCAGTCAGAGTGAGTCAGTCAGAGTGAGTCAGTCAGAGTGAGTCAGTCAGAGTGAGTCAGTCGCACTGGTCGGTCTCCGTCAGACTTCACTCAGTCCACTCTGTCACATGAGGGTGCGTCTGCTGTGTCCACTACGTCTGCTGCTGCTGTGCTTTCCCACCGGCGCCGCTCTCCACACAATCCACAATGTTCCTCAGTTTCCCGCGCTGCTCTTTTGAATTCTATAGGCTCGCGGCAGTGTTGTTGTTTGCGCGAAAATGCGCTTTGATATTTGGCTGCGCGGCGGTCAGAGAGGGCTCTCCACACAATCCACAAAGTTCTTCAACCTCACACCCCCCACCAGCTGTTGCAAATTCTATTTATTATTGGTAGCGGCTAGTTCCTGCCCAGTAGAAGGACCCTTGTGATGTCACAGGAAACATGTGACCAGGAAGCAGGAAATAGAGGGCGGGAACATGAAGTGAATAGGAGGTGCAGAGAAGAGCAGAGCACATGTTATTATCCTGAAGGTCTCTCCCTCCCCCTCTGTCCATCTTCTTTTATATTATATCATCTCTGTATACCCCCTCTCTCTCCCTGTATACCCTTTCTCTCTCTCTCTCTCCCCCTTCTCTCTCTCTCCTTCCCCTCCTTCTCTCTCTCTCTTCTCCCCCCCTTCTCTCTCTTCTTCCCCCCATTCTCTCTCTCTCTCCTCTCCCCCCTTCTCTCTCTCTCTTCTCCCCCCCTTAACTCTCTCTTCTTCCCCCCCTTCTCTCTTTTTCTCTCTCTTTCTCTCTCTCCCTTTCTCTCCCCCCCCTTCTCTCTCCCCCCTTCTCTCTTTCTCCCCCTTCTCTCTCTCCCCCCCTTCTCCCTTTTCTCTCTTTCATCCCCCCTTTTCTCTCTTTCTCCCCACCTTTTCTCCTCTTTTTCCCCCCCTTTTCTCCTCTTTCTCCCATCCACTCTCTCTTCTCCCCCCCCTTCTCTCTCTCTCTCCTCTCTCTCTCTCCCCCTTCTCCCTTTCTCTCCACCCCCTCTCTCCCCCTTCTCCCTTTCTCTCCACCCCCCCCCTTTTTCTCTCTTTCTCCCCACCTTTTCTCTCTCTCTCTTCTCCCCCTTCTCTTCTCTCTCTCTTCTCCTCCCCCTCTCTCTCTTCTCCTCCCCCCTCTCTCTCTCTCTTCTCCTCCCCCCCTCTCTCTTCTCTCTCCCCCCTCTCTCTCTCTCTTCTCCTCCCCCTCTCTCTCTCTCTTCTCCCTCTCTCTCTCTCTTCTCCCTCTCTCTCTCTCTTCTCCCCCCTCTCTCTCTTCTCCTCCCCCCTCTCTCTCTCTCTTCTCCTCCCCCCTCTCTCTCTCTCTTCTCCTCCCCCTCTCTCTCTTCTCCTCCCCTCTCTTTCTTCCCCCACTCTCTCTCTTCTCTCTCTCCCCCCCTTCTCCCAATTACATCACTTTTCCTTTGTTTGCTCTGGTTTGAAGTCACCAACAGGAGGACTGTACATCTTTTAGCCTTTTTTTTTTTTTTTAATCATCAGTTGATGTGGATGGTGGGGGTGCGTATAGGGGGGGGGGGGTGATGTGTCTGGAGTGTGGGAAAGAGGTAGGTGAAGGGGGAGGGGAAGACACTCACCTTAGGATCAGCATGAATGATTAGAGCTGAGTGGGGCGCTCTTTAACAAACTTTATCTTTTAGTCTTTGATGGGTCTCTCATCTGATTCTCATACAGACTGACCAAAGGCTTCATTAATACCATCCGCAAATACCCCTTCCCTGTGATTTTACCCCCCCATCTCCAGCCCCACTCAGCTCTAATCATTCATGCTGATCCTATGGTGAGTGTTTTCCCCTCCCCTTTCCCACACTCCTGACACATCATCCCCCCTATACGCACCCCCACCATCCACCACCTTTCTTTCCCTTCCACCTCTACATTATCTATTTTCTTCCCCCCTCCTCTACCCGATTCTCTTTTCTCTCTCCCTCCCTCCACCTCCTACCCTCTCTTTCTTTCTCCCTCCCTCCTCCACCTCCTACCCTCTCTACTACCCCCCCCCCCTTAGTCCCTCCTTCCTCCACCTCCTACCCTCTCTTTTTTTTCTCCCTTCCTTCCTTCCTTCCTCCACCTCCTATCCTCTCTCTTTTTTTCCCTTCCTTCATCCCTTCCTCCTACCCTCTCTATTTTCTCCCCCCCTTAGTCCCTCCTTCCTCCACCTCCTACCCTCTCTCCTTTTCTCCCTCCCTTCCTTTACCTACCCTCTCTCTTTTCTTCCTTCCTCCACCTCCTCCTACCCTCTCTCTTTTCTCCCTCCCTCCACCTCCTCCTACCCTCTCTCTTTTCTCCCTTCCTCCACCTCCTCCTACCCTCCTCTCTTTTCTCCCTTCCTCCCTCCACCTCCTCCTACCCTCTCTCTTTTCTCCCTCTACCTCCTCCTACCCTCTTTTTTCTCTCTTCTTCCTCCGTCACCGCTACCCTATCTCTAGTGAGTGTATAAAATAACTCATCGGCCATTAATGTCTAAACTGCTGGCAACAAAATGATGACACCCTAAGTGAAAATGTCCGAATTGGGAACATAGTGTCAATATTTTGTGTGGCCACCATTACTTTCCAGCACTTCCTTAACCCCCTTGGGCATGGAGTTCACCAGAGTTGTATACTATGCAGGATTTCTTATACTGAATAGAGAAATTATTTACAGTAATAAAATGTAATACTTATTTGTGTTTTTCATTATCATAATAAACAAAATGTATTTTTATTATTATCTATTTGATTTGTCTTTTTTTTTAATATTCAAAAACACTGTATATTAAGGTGCCTTGTGTTTGACCTTATGAGTGGATGAAATCATAACAGGATCTATATGTCCCCACTATTTGCACAACCCTAAACATCATAGTGAGAAAACTAGACTGCCCATGTGATAATGTATGACAATAAACACAAATCTCCTGTTCCCAATAATTTATAGAACTCCTGGCTTAGAGCTTGTACTTGGCAGATAAAAAATACTTATAAAACCCTGGCTTGTCCAATAGATGGGGAGGGGAAATGATTTAAAAATGAAATCAGGAGCCCATGATAAAGGGAAACAGAAAAAAGCTTAGCTTCCTTGGTAATATAATTATATATATATAATTATATGTAGTTGCAATTTTAAAAAGATCTAGATATATAATTTATATTTTAAATGATGCATAAAAATCCTTCAAAAAATACAAGTTTAGGAAGTTACTGGAGACCATGGCTTTGTATTTTGGAGTGGAAGAACTATAATGAGGGATTGTGAAGTTAGTACCACTAAGTCTGTTCTTAACATTCCCGTATACTAATAATCCAAATACTTAAAGGTACATATATATCAAAAAAGAACTAGCATCTTCATAGTGAGCCGTCTAGTTCCCATCCCTCTATATGACCTGTATGGTAATAATGAAGAAAGGTCATTTAGCAGTAGTGTTGCTCACGAATATTCGCATTGCGAATATTGCATATTCGAGTATTCGCGAATAAATCGAATATCGCGGTGAATATTCGCTATTGCGAATATTCATATTTTTTCAAATTTATTTTTAAAACAGATCACATCCTAATGATCCCCATCGACGTCTAAAAGCATTGCTGGTATGATTAGAGACCCTGGGCCGAGTAGCTGAGGCGATCCTTTTATGTTGCCGAATATTCGCAATGTGAATATTCGTATTACGAATATTCGCGAATACTTTCTCTGCCCTTCTGTGTTTTGTGTATAAAAAAAAAAAAAACAAAGAAAAATTAGCTTTAGTTTAGTCATATAAGTTTGTGGAAATGATCTCCGTTTTCGCGTGTTGACGAGAATTTCGCATTAGCAAAATTTTTTTTGATAAAATATCACGAATATTCGATATTTACGAATATTTCGCAAATATTCTTCTATATATTCGTGAAATATCGCGAAATCGAATATGGCGTATTCCGCTCATCACTATTTAGCAGGATAGGAACTAGCTCTCTCACTGTGAGCTGTCTATTTTCTATCCCTGTAAAGGACTATTCTTGGCTGGAGGGATAAAGGTCCTTTGGCTGGATGGGAACTAGCTACCTCACTGTGAGTTGGATAGTTCCTATCATTTAACAGGACCCGACCACTATGGAGAAAAATGTCCTTTGGCTGGATAGGAACTAGCTCTCTCACTGTGAGTTGGATAGTTCCTATCCCTATACAGGACCTGACCACTAGGGGGCTAAAAGGTCCTTTAGCTGGATAGAAAATAGCTCATTCACACTGAGCAAGCTATATCCTACCCTGAGAAAGGACAGGGTCCTTCTACTGGCCAGGAACTAGTCGCAACCTTTTTCTATTCCCCCAATTCACTTCTCACCTGGAAGTGTTACCTCACTTCCTGTCTATAGGTATCATAGAGACTTCCTGTCTGTAGGTGTCATAGAGACTTCCTGTCTGTAGGTGTCATAGAGACTTCCTGTCTCAGTGTGCACTATGCATGAGATTACAATCTTGTGGAGCTCAATGGAAGTGCATTCTCTTTGTGTCACATAATTCTCATAGAGTTGGTGGTATTACTCAAAGGAAATGGAAAGTTAATTTATACAGTATAGATATTCCAAAATTTCAATTAGGTACCCTAGTTTCATATAGGTCAATCCTTTAGATTAGGCTTATTAGGGCCAATTTAGAAATAGAAAGAATAGGTTTATATCACATATTGTGTAATAAAAAATAAATAGAGTACATTCTCTGTTTAAAGGGGTAGTTCCCCCAAAAAACTTTTTTTTAACATTGAATGAGGCTCGTTATGTCAAGGGGAATCGGGTGTTTTTTTTTTAGAAATGAAGCCGTACTTACCGTTTTACAGATGCATCGTCTCCGACGCTTCCGGGTATGGTCTCCGGGTCTAGGCGTTCCTATTTGATTGACAGGCTTCCGAGGTCGGATACATCGCGTCACGATTTTCCGAAAGTAGCCGAACGACGGTGCGCAGGCGCAGTTTAGAGCCGCACCGCCGCTCGGCTTCTTTCGGCTACTCGTGACGCGATGTATGCGACCGTCGGAAGCCTGTCAATCAAACAGGCACGCCCAGACCAGACGATCATACCCGGAAGCGACGGAGACGATGCATCTGTAAAACGGTAAGTACGGCTTCGTTTCTAATAAAAAACCACCCGATTCCCCTTGACATAACGAGCCTCAATCAATGTTAAAAAAAGGTTTTTGGGGGAATTACCCCTTTAACCACTTGCTTACTGGGCACATATACCCCGCTGCGTCGCTTTAACTGACAATTGCGCGGTCATGTGCCGTGGCTCCCAAACAAAATTAACGTCCTTTTTTCCCCACAAGTAGAGCTTTCTTTTGGAGGTATTTGATCACCTCCGCGGTTTATATTTTCTGCGCTTTAAACCAAAAAGTGCGCCAATTTTGAAAAAAAAAAATCTATATTTTTTACTTGTTGCTATAATAAATAGGCCAATTTAAAAAAAAAAAAAAAACATATTTTTTTCTCAGTCTAGGCCGATACGTATTCTCCTAAAAAAAATCGCAATAAGCGACTGGTTTGCGCAAGAGTTATAGCGCCTACAAAATAGGGGACAGAATTATTATTTTTTATTATTTTTTTTTATTAGTAATGGCGGTGATCTGCAATTTTTATTGGGACTGCGACATTATGGCGGACACATGGGACACTTTTGACACATTTTTGGCACAATTCACATTTACACTGTGATCAGTGCTATAAACAGGGCTTTTTTTCAGGGGGAACTTGGGGGAACTCAGTTCCACCACCTTTGGCTCAGACCCTTTGGTGCCTGCTCACCACAATCACTTGTAAACACAGAAGTCTGGTGTCTGTGTTTACAAGTGACAGCTTTGTAACCCCCTGGATTCTGCACACTGTATGTAATGCAATTCTGGTATTGAATGTCCCTTTAAAACCCTTCTACTGTTTGTGAAATCTGAACAGGTCGTGGTTGAGTTCCTGCACCTATTTTCGGAGAAAAAAAGCTCTGGCTATAAATATGTCCTAATTACTGTATAAATGTGACTGGCATTAAAGGGGTTAACACTAGGGGTTGAGGAAGGGGTTAAATGTGTACCCTGGATTGTGTTCTAACTGTGGGGGAAGGGGGCTGACTGGGGGAGGTGACCGATCTGTGTCTAGGGTTACCACCTCATCCCTTTAAAACCGGACACATATTAATTACACAGGTTCTGTGGCCGATTAGGTGGTAATTAAATTCAATTGGTGCCTTAACTGCATTAAATTAGCCTCAGAACCTGTGTAATTCATACATGTTCGGGTTTAAAGAGAGGAGGTGGCAACCCTATCTGTGTCCCTATGTACAAGGGACACAGATCGGTCTCCTCTCTCCCTGACAGGAAGTGTAGCTCACACAGAGATCCACATCCTTGTCTCTGTAACCGCCGATCGCGGGTGCCTGGCGGACATCGCAGCAGCCAGGCACGCGCATCGTAAGGTGACCAGATTTTTAAAATGAAATCCGGGGCATATTTTTTTTTACTAGTAATGGCAACAATGAGCAACTCTCTGCCCGTCGCCGCCCACCTCACAGCCTCTCAAGTCTTACTCTTCGGGCCCCGGCTACTACTGGATGGGAAGCGGAGGAAGATCAGCCTGCCAGGGAAGGTGGCTGGCCAGAATTTGAGCCAAGGCAGAAGAACATGGGAGCGAAGCTGAATGGGCATGCACCCGAAACTGAAGAAATATTCCCTCCACTCCGACCAGCAAATGATCATCAGAAAGGGGCACAGATAATGGGAAAAATACAACCCCCCTATGCTAGTAGGCACAGCGGAGCAAGGGGGGGGGGCGGGTGTAATTCATATTTTTTATTTTAATTCTGCACTAATTGTCTTTAAAATTGCCCCTGCCCCCTATTAAATCCAATCTGGGGACAAAACCAGCGACAGACTTGGTCCGGGGACAGTGTCCTCAATCCGGGGACTGTCCCCTGAAACTGGGGATGTCTGGTCACCCTAGCGCATCGGCATCTCACTGATGCAGCAGGCACGTGCGCCCCCCAGTGGTTGGAGGCCGTATATAGACAGCCTCCCAGAGATTAAGAACCACCCTGCGGCCGTATAAAATCGTAGGGTGTATAAAAAGGAAGTGGTTAAGAGTAAAGTAAAAACATACATACTCACCTGGCTGGGCCTGGACCCAGAATGCTGTGGTGTCTCATATCCAGGCTGGTGCCAAAATGCCAATAGAGGCTTTCTACTCTGAGGAATGGAAGCGCCCTTTCATTTTAAGGAGGACTGGTGGGCTTGGGGGTCCAGGATAGGCAACGGAAGGAAGTAGAATGCATTGGCTGCATCTTTTCAGGGGAAGCTCCCACAGTTCCAGCCCTATCAAAGCTCCCTATTGCCCCGGGCAATAGGAGATTATGGGGCCCCCGGGCAATAGGAGATTGTGGGGCCCCCGGGCAATAGGGGATCATGGGGCCCCGGGCAATAGGTGATTATGGGGCCCCCGGGCAATAGGAGATTATGGGGCTCCCGGGAAATAAGAGATTATGGGGCCCCCGGGCAATAGGAGATTATGGGGCCCCTGGGCAATAGGAGATTATGGGGCCCCCAGGCAATAGGAGATTATGGGGCCCCAAGGCAATAGGAGATTATTGGGACCCCGGGCAATAGGAGATTATGGGGACCCCGGGCAATAGGAGATTATGGGGCCCCCAGCCAATAGATTATGGCCATGAATAAGCACTGATCCAGTGCGAAACGCGTCGGCTGTTCCTTGTTTCTACTGCTGTGACCCTATTTTTGTACATGCTGTCTATTGAATAAAAGACCACCCATCAGGTTTTGGAGTGCGGCTATCCATTTTTCTTTGTCTTCATTTTGCTTAGTGCACCGCCAGCACCCTCGGTATCCTGCACCATCTGTAACCATTTAGTGATCCCACCTGGAGCGGTGACTCCTTTCTCTCAATAGATTATGGGTACTGGAGAGGTGGAGTAGCTATAATCTTGGGATTTTTTTTTAAATAAACACAGATTTTTACATACTGTCCCTGGTTTTACTGAGGCTAGCAACCCCGATGGTGCCCCCTAGTGGCATGGGGCCCTCGGGCAGTGCCGAATGGTCAGTCCGCCCTTGGGTCAGCACTTCTGCCTTTGCAGCACTGGGGTCCTCAGTTCAGATCCTGGCTTGGTTAATATTTGCATGGAGTTTGCATGTTCTTCCTGTGTGGGTTAAAGGGGTGTTCCAGGCTTTTTTAATGTTTAATAAAAGTCAGCAGCTACAAAAACTATAGCTGCTGGCTTTTAACAAATATGCACTCACCTGCTCCACAGTCCAGCGTCGCGTCCGCCGGAGCTCCGCTCCTCTCCTTTGGCCAGCATCTTCATTGTTAGTGTGTGCACCGGGCCGTGACAGCTTTCCGCTTCATGGCCAGGGTACTCACTGCGCATGCGCGAGCGGCACTGCGCACTGTGTTTGGTCAGGCGATCGCCTGGGACCTGTCACACGTCCTAGGCGATCGCCTACAGGGAGGGGCCACTGTAGGCGATATGATGTATCGCCTTTGCGGTCCCTGGGTGGAAGGAGGAAGTGGGACAGGAAGTCCCACTCCTCCTGAAGCCCCCCCCAAATGTGGCATGTAAGGGGGCGAGGAGTGGATTAAGCGGAAGTTCTGCGTTTGGGTGGAACTCCGCTTTAACTTTCACACTCCAAAGACATAGCCCCCTATATGAAATATTGTCCTTAGAGTGTAAGCTCTTGTGGGTAGGGACTGATGTGTAAATTGACAGTTCTATATAAATGCCTATAATGAATAATCAGAGGACTTGCAGGAAGATGATGATGTGTGGAGGTGACATTATCCCCCATCCAAGCCACACAGTGTGCTGGGACCCCCTTCTCTCATAATAAGAAGGTTATTATCTTTTCTTCACACCAGCTGCAAAAAGTAGAAGTTCTTCTCCCTGGCCATAAGAAAAAAAATCACAATAGAAACCAGGAAGCAACTGGGCTGTCGTGGAACGCACAGATAACCACAGGGCGGAAGCAGCTGTATACTAGCAAAGAAGCCCCGCCCTCTGAGCTCTTGTGAAAAGAGAGGCCACTAGTTGGCAGAAAAAAGACTCCTTTATATGGGGAGGAGTTTTTTTTTCATCCACTCAGGCTTCTGATTCTAAATATTTACTAAATACGTTTTGATTTTTTTGTTATAGATGTTAATAATTTATTATCAATATAAAATTGTAGATATTTATTCTTGTAGAGGCAGAGGTTGTCCTCAGTCCTGGAAAATCGGCGGCCATTTTGTTGTAGACCTGGAGGAGGTTCTCCAGCAGTGTGAGAATCCTCCTGGTGGGGGTTTTATCTTGGAGAATGTGAGCTCAATAAGGAGGAGGTAATAATGTCTTCTTATTATGAGAAAAGGGGGTCCTAGCACTCTGTGTGGACTGAATGGGGGATCATGTCACCTCCACACATCATCATCTTCCTGCAAGTCCTCTGATGTGTAGAACATTGGATGGGGAGGTCCACTGGGAATGATGGCACTGAGGGTGAAGACACTGGTAATGGTGGCATTAGGGGTGATGTCATTGGAGATGATGACACTGGGGTGGCATTGGGTGAAGACATTGGTAATGATGACATTAGGGATGATGACACTGGGGTGACATTGGGCGAAGACACTGGGGATGATGGCACTGGAGATGATGACACTGGTAATGATGACATTAGGGGTGATGGCACTGGAGATGAAGACACTACAGTGACATTGGGTGAAGACACTGGTAATGATGACATTGAGCGAAGACACTGGTATTGATGACACTAGGGGTGATGGCACTAGAGATGATGACACTGGGGTGACATTGGGCAAAGACACTGGTTTTGATTACATTAGGGATGATGGCACTAGAGATGATGACACTGGGGTGACATTGGGCGAAGACACTGGTATTGATGACATTAGGGGTGATGGCACTGGATATGAAGACACTGGAGTGACATTGGGCGAAGACACTGGTAATGATGACATTGGGAGAAGACACTGGTATTGATGACATTAGGGGTGATGGCACTGGATATGAAGACACTGGAGTGACATTGGGCGAAGACACTGGTATTGATGACATTAGGGGTGATGGCACTAGAGATGATGACACTGGAGTGACATTGGGCGAAGACACTGGTAATGATGACATTAGGGATGATGGCACTAGAGATGATGACACTGGGGTGACATTGGGCGAAGACACTGGTATTGATGACATTAGGGGTGATGGCACTAGAGATGATGACACTGGGGTGACATTGGGCGAAGACACTGGTATTGATGACATTAGGGGTGATGGCACTAGAGATGATGACACTGGAGTGACATTGGGCGAAGACACTGGTAATGATGACATTAGGGATGATGGCACTAGAGATGATGACACTGGGGTGACATTGGGCGAAGACACTGGTATTGATGACATTAGGGGTGATGGCACTAGAGATGATGACACTGGAGTGACATTGGGCGAAGACACTGGTATTGATGACACTAGGGGTGATGGCACTAGAGATGATGACACTGGGGTGACATTGGGCGAAGACACTGGTATTGATGACATTAGGGGTGATGGCACTAGAGATGATGACACTGGAGTGACATTGGGCGAAGACACTGGTATTGATGACACTAGGGGTGATGGCACTAGAGATGATGACACTGGGGTGACATTGGGCGAAGACACTGGTATTGATGACATTAGGGGTGATGGCACTAGAGATGATGACACTAGGGTGACATTCGGAAAAACACACTGGTAATGATGACATTAGGGGTGATGGCACTGGAGTTGATGACACTGGGGATGAAGGCACTGGAGATGGTTACACTGGGGTGACATTGGGTGAAGACACTGGTAATGATGACATTAGGGATGATGACACTGGGGTGACATTGGTTGAAGACACGGGGGATAATGGCAATGGGGTGTTGGCACTGGGGATAGGGTTGCTACTTGGACAGTTCAGGTTTTAAATCATATGTCCGGGTTTCAGTCCGCCTAAAACCCAGACACAATATTCAGACAGGAATATGGCTCAGAACAGGACCTGATAGGAGGGTGAGAGGGCACTATGCTATATAACTATTCAATTTGGATGCCCAATGGTGTCCCAGGTCTGTTACAATCCTATAGTGTATGCTTTTTTTTTTGGCTGTGCGCTGCTAAAGTGTTCAGGTTTGGCCTAAAGAAAAAGTGGCAACCCTAACTAGGGATGATGGCACTGAAGGTGATGACACTGGATGTGATGACACTGAGGGTGATAACACTGGGGGTGATGATGATACTGGGGATGATGGCACTTGGGCTGAAGACACTGGGGATGATAGCACTAAGGGTGATGGCACTGGAGATGATGACACTAAGGACGATGGCACTGGTGATGACGATACTGGAGTGATGGCACCGGAGATGAAGACACTAAAGTGTGATGCACTGGTGATGACAATACTGGAGTGATGGCACTGGAGATGAAGACACTGGGGGTGATGGCACTGGTGATGACACTGGGGCCATATTTTCCAGAAACCAGAGCCTGTACTTTCGAAATATTCATCTATTGGTGAGGGAAGCATGGAACGTGGATTTGGTAAGTCCTGCAGGCAGCTTCCTCCCATCTGTTTGGGGGGTTCGGGCACTTCCTGGAGTGTCTGATGCCTACATCCTCACCATTGCCATGGTTCCCTCCCCAGATCCCTACATCACTGCTGGGCTTTATAGTGACATAGGGGTCAGAAGATGAAGCCACAATGCCAGGCACAAATATCGAAGAGACTGACAGAGGCTACAGGTCTGGAGGGGGAGGTAGAAAACTGTACCCAAACTATTCTTTTATCATTTTGTTCTCACAAATAGAGCTTTCTTTTGGTGGTATTTGATCACCTCTGCGATTTTTGTTTTGTTTGCGCAACAACTTAAAAAAAACGAAAATTTAGAAAAAAATAAAGTTTTTATTTTTTTTCTGTTTTTTTTTGGTAAATAAGTATGTTTTTTTACTTAGATTACGGGCACCGATGAGGTGGCACTGATGGGCACCGGTGAGGAGGCACTGTTGGACACTGATAGGCAGCGCTGGTATGCGGCACTGATGGGCACTCATAGGCGGCACTGATGGGCACTCATAGGCGGCACTGATGGGCACTCATGAGTGCCACTTATGGGTGGCACTGATGGGTACTTATGGGTGGCACAGATGGGTACTGATAGGTGGACACTGAGGGGTGGCACTGATGGACACTGAGGGGTCAATGTTGCCAGTCAGTGCCCATTTGTGGGCACTGATTGGCATCTATTCTCTTTTTTTTATTTTATTTTTCCTGTTTTTTTTTTTTACACAGCCCTTCCCTGGTGGTCCAGTGTGGGCATCCGAGGGGGTGCTGTGCTGATAAACAATCAGCACGAACTCCCCCTGTCAGGAGAGCCACCCTGTCCGTGAGGAAGAGCCATCAACGGCTCTTCCTGTTTACATCGTGATCAGCCGTGATTGGACACGCCTGATCATGTGGTAAAGAGCCTCCGCCGGAGGCTCTTTAACCAAGATCGGAGATGCAGGGTGTCAGACTGACACCCCGTATCACCGATCGCCCCCACGGGCGCGCGCCCGCATGAAATCTTGCAGGACGTCAATAGACGTCCAGTCAGGATTTCACAACCACTTCCCGGACATCAATTGTCTATTGACCGGGCGAGAACTGGTTAAATAAATAACATGAGAGCCGCCCTGTCTGTAAACCTAGGCAGCATATTGAGGATCACAGAGCCGTTAGGCATTGACAACTTGGTACTCTCCTTCTGCGATGTCAGTCACGGACTATGGCTCCAGGACTCCCAATACACTGAACATATTAAGACTCAGGACAGTGCATAGTGTCATCTGCATGCCTGTGTCGTGCTCAGACGGCGGCCATCCAGTGTACAAAAGCCGCGCCTCCTCGTCCGTGATAGGGGAACACTTCGTTTCCCAGCAGTGAGTTAGTGTTCATTGTTCCGCCTATCACGAACATCCTCGTCCATGGGACAAGGATGAAAGGATGTCCGTGATAGGCGGAAACACTGACTCACTTACTGAAAACTAAGTGTTCCCCTATCATGGACGAGGAGGCGCGGCTTTTGTACACTGGATGGCCGGCGTCTGAGCACGACACATGCATTACACGCTGCCTCTCTCTCCCCTCGTCCCAGGTATCGGATCCGGCATCGGGAGCATTTGTGCGTGTACAAGTACTTGCGCAAATGCTCGGTATCGATACCGATACTAGTATCGAGACAACCCTAGAGATTTTTAAGGGTAAAAGTTTGACGCCATTCCGAGAGCACACCCAATTTTGAAGCGTGACGTGTTGGGTATCAATTTACTTTATCTTTCACAAAATAAAAAAAATTGGGCTAACTTTACTGCTGTCTTATTTTATAACTAAAAAAAGTGCGCAAATACGGTGTGAAATAAAGTATTGCAACAACCGCCATTTTATTCTCTAGGGTTTTAGAAAGAACATTTAAAGGGCCAGATTCTCGTAGTTTTGCGTATTTTGTGCGTAGCGTAGCGTATCCCATTTACGCTACACCTCCGCACTTTTTACGGGTAAGTGCTGTACTCTCAAAGCACTTGCTCCGTAGTTTGCCGCGGCGTAGCGTAAATGGGCCGGCGTAAGGCCGCTTAATTCAAAGTAGGAAGGAGGTGGGCATGCTGTATTTAAATTAAGCACGCCCCCTCGCTTAACGAATTGCGCATGCGCCGGCCGTAAACGTAGCCTACTGCGCATGCTCCATAGTACGCCGCAAATACATTGATTTCGATGGCAACGTAATTAATGCACAGGCCTTTTCGCGACGAGTTACGTAAACGACGTAAACAACGGAAAAACAGGACGCTGTCCCGACGTCCATACTTAACATGGCTTACGCCGGACCTACGCAAGGTTACCCCTCATATAGCAGGGGTAACCTTATGCTTACACAAACTACACAACTACGACGATGGCGCCCAAATACGTTCGGGAATCGGCGGATCATGCTCATTTGCAAATTCAATGCAGAAATCGACGGGAACGCCACCTATCGGCCAGCGTAGAATTGCAACTTAGATCCGACAGTGTAAGTGACTTACGCCAGTCGGATTTAAGCAAAATCTATGCGTAACTGATTCTAAGAATCAGTCGCATAGATACAAAGCTCGCGCGCAAACAGAGATCCGACGGCGTATCTGGAGATACGCCGTCGTATCTCCTTTAAGAATCTGGCCCATAATGTTTAGTAGATCTAAGTAATTTTCTAGCAAAAACATTTTTTTTTTTTTTACAATAAATCTCAGAAAGAGGCTCAAGGCTTAAGCGGTTAAATTGTATTTATTTCTGTTGCAGCGTGAGCTTTGGAAGCAGACCATATGCCAAATACAAAGTGAGAAATACAGAGGAGTGGGAGATATAGAAGGATCTGTACAAGGACGTCATGATGGAGAACCGGCCGCCCCTCACATCACCGGGTAAGAGGAGACTTTCATTTCTTGTACCGGGAATTGGAGGACATTTCCTGTAGTGGGAGGAATATGTCTGCATGGTGGAGTGTATCATTGTGTGTGTCAGAATGTCACTATTTTTTCTAGTAGGAGTGGGAGTATATAAAAAGACATAAGGATCGGACCAGGACATCATGATGGAGAAGCGGCCGCCCCTCACATCACCAGGTAAGAGGAGACTTTCATTTCTTGTATTGAGGATCCCCCCTAGATATACACATCCTCTGATATAAAGACATAGAAACAATGTAATCAGTCAGTGTGTGTTTCCTACAGATGGATCCAGTAATGGGAACCCCCCAGAGAGATGTCCCCGTCCTCTGTATTCCCGGGACTCCACACAGGAACATCAGGAGATCCTTCAGGAGGATCTGGTAGGTGGGAATTAGGGGTCTTAAAGTAGAATTAAATGCAAAACCTTTTTATTTTTTTACTTTGGATAGAGTAAAGGAGGAGGATTATAATCTGACAGTTTATTTTGCCATCTGTGTTACCAAAAAAGGAAGTGAGAGGAAATCCAAATTTAGGGAATTCTTGGTTGTCACTAGAACTAGTGTCTCCATTGGAAGATTTCCCCTTTATTACTGTTCTGGGCAGGTCCGGATTTACTCCCTTTGCCGCCACAAGGCTGGGTCCTTCAATGACGCACAACCCCCCGACCCCCCCCCCCCCCCCCCCCTCAAAAACAACCTGAAAGTTCACCACCCGTGCCCATCATTGCCACCTCACCATCGCTGCTGCCTTATTGTGCCCTAATTGCAGCCTTCCTCACCATCATTACAGCCCCCCTTACCATCATTGCTGCCTTACTGTGCCCTCATTGCAGCCCCCCTTACCATCATTACAGCCCCCCTCACCATCATTACAGCCCCGCTTACCATCATTACAGCCCCCCTCACCATCATTAGAGCCCCCCTCACCATCATTTAGCCCCGCTTACCATCATTACAGCCCCTCTCACCAACTAGTGTCTCCATTGGAAGATTTCCCCTTTATTACTGTTCTGGGCAGGTCCGGATTTACTCCCTTTGCCACACAAGGCTGGGTCCTTCAATGACGCCCCCCCCCCCGTCAAAAACAAACAAAGTCGACGTGCCCATCATTGCCGCCTCACCATCGCTGCTGCCTGCCTATTGTGCCCTAATTGTAGCCTCCCTCACCATCATTGCTGCCTTACTGTGCCCTCATTGCAGCTCCCTTACCATCATTACAGCCCCCCTCACCATCATTACAGCCCCCCTCACCATCATTACAGCCCCCCTCACCATCATTACAGCCCCCCCTTACCATCATTACAGCCCCCCTCACCATCATTACAGCCCCCCTCACCATCATTACAGCCCCCCTCACCATCGCTGCTGCCTTATTGTGCCCTAATTACAGCCTCCCTCACCATCATTGCTGCCTTACTGTGCCCTCAATTACAGCCCCCCTCACCATCGTTGCAGCCCCCCTCACCATCGTTGCACCACCCCTCACCATCGTTAAAGCCCCCCTCACCATCGTTGCAGCCCCCCTCACCATCGTTGCAGCCCCCCTCACCATCATTAAAGCCCCCCTCACCATCATTGCAGCCTTACTGTGGCCAAACAATTGTAGCCTCAAAGTCAGTGTGTGCATTACGCACATCGGGCATCTCCTTGTCCTGCTGTGTCACGGATCTTACTGTGAAAGGGTCGGGCATGCTGTGATAATAGTCCCGCCCTCCTCCTAGACCAGCTTGTGTGATAGACAGAACACTGCCTCTATAACACAAGCTGGTCTAGGAGGAGGGCGGGACTTTTATTACAGCGCGCCCAAACTTTTCACAGTGAGCTCCATGACACAGCAGTCTCCCGCTGTGCGTTACAACCGGCGCTTACCCCCCGAGGCCTGACCTTGGTGGCTTGGTCTGGAATCTGGCCCTGGTTCTGGGGACAATTAAAAATGTCGGACTTTCTTTCACAAGGCCGAATAATGGGGGCCACAAACAACAATAAAAATCAGACAGGAGTTCTAATCCCTCTCCACTCTGTCCAAAACCAAAAACAAAAGTTTTGCCTTTAGTGATACAAATGATAATATTTCGCTTTGATTTTAAATTGTAAAACATATAATATTGAAAATAATTGTGTGTTTTCCAGGATGAAAGCCTAAATATTGTTAAAGTTGAAGATGAAGAAGATGTGAGTGATGATGATCTGTTTAAACAGGAGGAGATCCCTCCAGAGATCGGCACAGGTGAGTAATAAACACTAAATCCAGAGAAGAGTCACAGATCCTCCTTGTTCAGTCACTACAACAATCTCTTATTTTTTAAAGGCACCCCAAATAAAATAAAAAAATGCAAAAATGCACTTGGCTCAGTGCCAAAAAAGACAAATAAGCTGCTTTGGTACCAAACGCGTTGCGTCCCTCAGGTGTAAATGCAGTCTCAATCCAGAGAAGAGTCCCAGATCCTCCTTGTTCAGTCACTACAACAATCTCTTCTTCTCCCCCCTCCTCTGTCAGTAGACAGTAATGGGGAGGCAGTATGTGCGCAGTGGGGGGGTCAGGAGCCATCAGCCTCTATTAGCCTCTATTAGACTCCGGCTCTCCTCCTCACATCATGTCATTGTGTGTTACCAGCCAAGAGACGTGACCAGCCCCCCCACACACACTCTCTGGGGTCTTTCATACATCTCAGTACAGGGGGCTTCACTCTCATCTTTATTCACAGACCCCGGAGACACTCAGAGTGATGTAAAATCCAAGGAGGAGGAAGAAGAACATGTGAGAATTAAAGAGGAGGAAATTCTTCTAGAGATCAGCACAGGTGAGATAAAAATTCAATTCAGCACAGCTTCAAAGACTATCTACTACACTTTTCATCAGCTATTTAGTTATGTAATATATATAAATATACACATCAAGTTAGTGTTACAATTACACATAGGTACATTTTTGTTTCCTACAGATGGATCCAGTAACAGAAATCCCCCAGAGAGATGTCCCCGTCCTCTGTATTCCCGGGACTCCACACAGGAACATCAGGAGATCCCTCAGGAGGATCAGGTAGATAAAGTGATACATTTGTAGGGTGAATGAAAAATCACGGATATAATGTATAAAATTGGACTCGGTGGAAGTTTTGACTGCAGATTATTTTTAGGAGGTACTGAAAGCAATGCAAAGGCGGGCATAGCTTTTTTGTAAATTTACATACAAGTAGGTTGTTTAACTGCTTGCCGACCAGCCACCGCAGTCATACTGCGGTAGATTGGCTCGGCTGCTTAGATCATCGTACCGGTACGGCGGTCCCTTTATTGGTTGTAGCAGGCCCCCGGCTGCCTAAGATTGCTTCAAAGAGAGCCAAAACGGGGATCTGTCAATGTAGAAGACAAGCAGGTCCCCGTTCTGTCAGGGGAGTAGAGAGAGATTGTCTGTTCCTAACGATCAAATATTTCCCTAAGGCCCCTTTCACACTGGGGCGGGAGCCACGGTGGCAGTATAGCGCCGCTGAAAATGGCAGCGCTATACCGTTGGATTTGCCGTGGGATTCGGCTGCTAGCGGTGCAGTATTAACCGCTGCTAGCGGCCGATAAAGGGTTAATACACCCTGCAATGTGCCTCTGCAGAGGCGCATTGCGGGCGGTATTGCCGCGGTTTCCCATTGTTTTAAATGGGAAGGAGCAGTGATGGAGCGGTATACACGCCGCTCCTCTCACCGCTCCAAAGATGATGCTGACAGGAGATTCTTTTCTCTCCCGCCAGCGCATCGCCTCAGTGTGAAAGCCCTTAGGCTTTCACATTGAGTATGCAGTGCAGGAGTTTTTCAGGCGGTATAGCAGCGCTATTTTTAGCGCTGTACTGCCTAAAAAACTTCTCAGTGTGAAAGGGGTCTTAGTACTATAAAAGATTAACAGGATTAAAAAAAGCACAGTACAGTATGTGCTGCTAAGGAGGATGGCACTAAAGTGACCCTGCATGGGCAAATCACCCATTACCCATACAAAAGTGTAATGTTCACCCTGAGTGCTAAACATTCAGATTGCTACAAACACAAAGGTTGATTTACTAAAACTGGAGTGTGCAAAATCTGGTGCAGCCGTGCATAGAGATCAATCGGCTTCCGGGTTTTATTTAGAAATTAGAAGCTGATTGGCTGCCATGCACAGCTGCATCAGATTTTGCACTCTCCAGTTTTAGTAAATCAATCCCATTGTATAGTCATGTATGCTCAGATATGCCAGTGGGGTTGTGAGGCCAAATCTTCTGGTACATGCACACAGTCCTACAGACTTTTACTTTAGTTAAAATACTGTATATACTCTTGTATAAGCTGACTTTTTCAGGACATTTTTTTTATGCTGAAAAAGCCCCCCTCGGCGTATACTCGAGTGAGGGTCTCCTGCTGTGTCAGTCTACTGTTTGGCGGCCGTCCACTGTAACAAAGCCCCGCCTTCTCTCCGTCCATGATAGACAGAACACTGAACATTGATAACAAACTGAATCAGTGTTCCGTCTATTATGGACGAGGAGGAGGCGGGGCTCTGTTACAGTGGACAGCCGCCGACTGCAATTGCATGACACAGCGGGAGATCAAAGATACATGGGGCTGCAGATGGGCACATGCAGTGAGGCTGCAGATGGGCACACGCAGTGAGGCTGCAGATTGGCACAGGGAGGTTGTAAATGGGCACAGTGAGGCTGCAGGTGGGCACACACAGTGAGGCTGCAAATGGTCACAGTGAGGCTGCAGATGGGCACACACAGTGAGGCTGCAAATGGTCACACACAGTGAGGCTGCAAATGGTCACACACAGTGAGGCTGCAGATGGGCATTGTTTACCCTCTTTTCCACTTACAGTAGCTGCTGCATTTCCCACACTAGACGTATACTCGAGTGAGGGTCTCCCGCTGTGTCAGTCAACTGTTTGGCAGCCATTCAAATTGAGGCTGCAGATGGGCACACACAGTGAGGCTGCAGATGGGCACACACAGTGAGGCTGCAGATGGGCACACACAGTGAGGCTGCAGATGGGCACACACAGTGAGGCTGCAGATGGGCACAGTGAGGCTGCAGATGGGCATTGTTGACCCTCTTTTCCACTTACAGTAGCTGCTGCATTTCCCACACTAGGCGTATACTCGAGTGAGGGTTTCCCGCTGTGTCAGTCTACTGTTTGGCAGCCGTCCAAATTGAGGCTGCAGATGGTCACACACAGTGAGGCTGCAGGTGGGCACACACAGTGAGGCTGCAAATGGTCACAGTGAGGCTGCAGATGGGCATTGTTGACCCTCTTTTCCACTTACAGTAGCTGCTGCATTTCCCACACTAGGTGCATACTCGAGTGAGGGTCTCCCGTTGTGTCAGTCTACTGTTTGGCGGCCATCCACTGTAACAAAGTCCTGCCTCTTCCTCGTCCCTGATAGATGGAACACTGAACATTGATAACAAACTGAATCAGTGTTCCGTCTATCATGGACGAGGAGGAGGCAGGGCTTTGTAACAGTGGATAGCCGCCGACTGCAATTGCATGACACAGCAAATAGACACACACAGTGAGGCTGCAAATGGGCACACACAGTGAAGCTGCAGATGGGCACACAGCGAGGCTGCAGATGGGCACACAGTGAGGCTGCAGATGAGCACAGTGAGGCTGCAAATGAGTACATTGAGGCTGCAAATGGGCACAATGAGGCTGTAAATTAGAACATTGAGGCTGCAAATGAGTACATTGAGGCTGCAGATGGGCACACACAGTGAGGCTGCAGATGGGCACACACAGTGAGTCTGCAGATGGGCACAGGGAGGCTGCAAATGAGTACATTGAGGCTGCAGATGGGCACACACAGTGATGCTGAAAATGGGCACAGTGAGGCTGCAGATGGGCATTGTTGACCCTCTTTTCCACTTACAGTAGCTGCTGCATTTCCCACACTAGGTGCATACTCGAGTGAGGGTCTCCCGTTGTGTCAGTCTACTGTTTGGCGGCCGTCCACTGTAACAAAGTCCTGCCTCTTCCTCGTCCCTGATAGATGGAACACTGAACATTGATAACAAACTGAATCAGTGTTCCGTCTGACATGGACGAGGAGGAGGCAGGGCTTTGTAACAGTGGATAGCCGCCGACTGCAATTGCATGACACAGCAAATAGACACACACAGTGAGGCTGCAAATGGGCACACACAGTGAAGCTGCAGGTGGGCACACAGTGAGGCTGCAGATGGGCACACAGTGAGGCTGCAGATGGGCACACAGTGAGGCTGCAGATGGGCACACAGTGAGGCTGCAGATGGGCACACAGTGAGGCTGCAGATGAGCACAGTGAGGCTGCAAATGAGTACATTGAGGCTGCAAATGGGCACAGTGAGGCTGTAAATGAGAACATTGAGGCTGCAAATGGGCACACACAGTGAGGCTGCAGATGGGCACACACAGTGAGGCTGCAGATGGGCACACACAGTGAGGCTGCAGATGGGCACACACAGTGAGGCTGCAAATGAGTACATTAAGGCTGCAGATGGGAACACACAGTGATGCTGAAAATGGGCACAGTGAGGCTGCAGATGGGCATTGTTGACCCTCTTTTCCACTTACAGTAGCTGCTACATTTCCCACACTAGGCTTATACTCGAGTCAATAATTTTTTTTCGGCTTATATTCGGGACGGCTTCTACTCGAGTATATACAGTAATTAATTCCTACTGTTTTCTGTTATTTAGGATGAAAATCTGATTAAAATTAAAGTGAAAGAAGAAGCAGAAGAGCTATATGTGAAAGGGGGTGAGCTGTGTAAGAAGAAAATTCCTACAGAGATAGGCACAGGTAGTCACTTTTCTCTTTGCTTGTTTTGTGATCCAAACACCCCTATGAGACAGCACAGTCAGGTCCTGCACCTCCAGTACAGGTAAAAGAGAAGTGTGGCCTGGGCTTTTTTTGCCAATTTTTTACTTGTGGGTTACAGGAGTGCACTTACTTTTCATGGGGCACTGTACAGCCTATCTGTAGGGGCCCCGGGTACAGCATTCCTGATGGGGCACCGTACAACCTACCTGATGCTACCCCCCGTTCAGCCTACCTTATGGGGCACCCTGACCCCGCCCTTGACCCTGTCAGTTATTGAGGTATCTATTAACCACTTAAGGAGCTGAAGAACGGGGGAGAGCTGTGTGCAAACACGGCTTATCCGTTCTTCACTGTGGCGGCGTCATCGATCGCGTGATCCCTTTTATAGGGATACACAATCGATGATGTCACACCTACAGCCACACCCCCCTACAGTTGTAAACACACATTAGGGAACACATAACCCTTACAGCGCCCCCTTGTGATTAACTCCCAAACTGGAAATGTCATTTTCACAATAAACAATGCAATTTAAATGCATTTTTTGCTGTGAAAATGACAATTGTCCCAAAAATGTGTCAAAATTGTCCGAAGTGTCCCCCATAATGTCGCAGTCACGAAAAAAAAATCACTGATCGCCGCCATTAGTAGTAAAACATTTTTTTTTATAAAAATGCAATAAAACTATCCCCTATTTTGTAAACGCTATACATTTTACGCAAACCAACCAATAAACGCTTATTGCGATTTTTTTTTTTTTTTTTATACCAAAAATAGGTAGAAGAATACGTATCGGCCTAAACTGAGGAAAAAAAATATTTTTTTATATATAATTTTGGGGGATATTTATTATAGCAAAAAGTTAAAAATATTGTTTTTTTTTTTCAAAATTGACGCTTTATTTTTGTTTATAGCGCAACAAAAAAAAAAACACAGAGGTGATCAAATACCACCAAAAGAAAGCTCTATTTGTGGGGAAAAAAGGACACCAATTTTGTTTGGGAGCCACGTCGCACGACGACCGCGCAATTGTCAGTTAAAGCGACGCAGTGCTGAATTGCAAAAAGGGGCAAGGTCCTTTTAGCTGCATTTTGGTCCGGGTCTTAAGTGGTTAAGCAGCTACAGATTTCGCCCCTTTATTGACAGGAAAGTTCTAAAGGCATCCCTACTTAGAATTTGCATCATCATGTATATAATACTTATTACAAACTTAACCACTTAAGACCCGGACCTTTATGCAAGGTAAAGGACCAGGCCCCTTTTTGCGACTCGGCACTGCGTCGATTTAACAGACAATTGCGCGATCTTGCGACATGGCTCCCAAACAAAATTGGCGTCCTTTTTTTCCCCACAAATAGAGATTTCTTTTGGTGGTATTTGATCACCTCTGCGGTTTTTATTTTTTGCGCTATAAACAAAAATACAGCGACAATTTTGATTCAAAAATCAATATTTTTTCTTTTGCTATAATAAATATCCCCCAAACAATATATAATTTTTTTTTTCTCAGTTTAGGCCGATATGTATTCTTCTACCTATTTTTGGTTAAAAAAAAAATCGCAATAAGCGTTTAACGATTGGTTTGCGCAAAATTTATAGCGTTTACAAAATAGGGGATAGTTTATGTCATTTTTATTAATATATTTTTTTTTTACTACTAATGGCGGCGATCAGCGTTTTTTTTTTTTTTTTTTTTTGTGACTGCAACATTATGGCGGACACATCGGACAATTTTGACACATTTTTGGGACCATTGTAATTTTCACAGCGGAAAATGCTATAAAAATGCATAGATTACTGTGAAAATGATAATTGCAGTTTAGGAGTTAAGCGCTAGGGGCTGCTGTAGGGGTTATGTGTGACCTCATATGTGTTTCTAACTGTAGGGGGGAGGGCCTGGACATGTGACGTCATTGAGCGTGTTTCCCTATATCTAAAGACAGGTATTTGCACCCACTTCCGGCCCAGCAGTCTCGGGCAGACTGTGGGCATGTCGTCACCTCCCGTCCGTCCCCCGTTGTGTGCTGGGAACACTTGGCTCCCAGTACACAGCGGGAGCCAATCGACGGGCACCGCATGACTCGCGCATGCGCCGTAGGGAACCGGGAGCCGGAGCGCTTTGCTTCCTGGTTCCCTCACTGTGGATGCAGGGGGGAGCAGCAGAGACGAGCGAACGCTCGTCTCTCTGCTGAAGACGGCGCTGGACTTCAGGACAGGTAAGTGTCCTAATATTAAAAGTCAGCAGCTGCAGTATTTGTAGCTGCTGGCTTTTAATAAAAAAATTTCAGTGGACATCCGCTTTAATTCGAATTTTCGGACGAATGCATTTTTTAACAAAACCGAATAAATAAAAACAAATTTCGGGAGTAACTAAATTTAATGGGCCAGATCCACAAAACTTTTACGGCGGCGTATCTTTACGTAATTTCAAATCTCCGCAGTCGCATCTTTATGGCGATTCTGAAAGGCAGTTACACCTAAATTTTACCAAGATACGAAGTTTCTTACGCCGTCGTATCTTGGTTGCATATTTACACTGGCCGCTAGGGGCGCTTCCGTATTTTTTCCGCGTCGAATATGCAAATGAGCTAGATACACCGATTCACGAACGTACATGTGGCCGGGGCGCATTTTTTTCATGTAGTTTGCGTAAGACTTTTTCCAGCGTAAAGTTACCCTCGCTCTATAGAGGCGTACGCAATGTTAAGTATGGACGTCAGGGACAGTGTAAAATTTTCCGTCGTTTGCATAAAACGTTCGCGAATAGGGCTTTGCGTAAGTTACGTTCACGTCGAAACCAATGAGTATTTGCGGCGTAATTTTGAGCATGCGCACTGGGATACGTCCATGGACAGCGCATGCGCCGTTGGTTAACCACTTAAGACCCGGACCAATACGCTGGTAAATGACCCAAGGTGTTTTTGCGATTCGGCACTGCGTCGCTTTAACAGACAATTGCGCGGTCGTGCGACGTGGCTCCCAAACAAAATTTGCGTCCTTTTCTTCCCACAAATAGAGCTTTCTTTTGGTGGTATTTGATCACCTCTGCGATTTTTATTTTTTGCGCTATATATACAAAAATAGAGCGACATTTTTGAAAAAAAAACACTATTTTTTACTTATTGTTAAAAAAAAAATCAAAATAAACGAAATTTTAGTCAAACATTTAGGCCAAAATTTATTTAGCCACATGTCTTTAGTAAAAAAAAAAAATCGCAATAAAAAAAAATAGCTACCTAGCGGGAACAGTGACACTAATACAGCGATCAGAAAAATGATCGCTTAGTGATGCTGGCAATAGGGAGTGAAAGGGTTAACTAGGGCGGTGATCAGGGGGTTAAAACTTTATTAGGGGGGGTGGGGGGGCTATCCTGAACCTAACACTAACTGTTTTTTACACTGCCTGTCACACTGACACTAAATGCAGTGATTAGATCACTGCATTCAGTGACACTGTGACAGGGGGGTGGGGGGGGCGATCACAAGGGGTTAATATGCCTATGTGAGTGTGTGTCAGTGTTGTGTTGGTGCACACTTACTTGTCATGTCTTCTCTCATCAGCAGCGCTGGGAAACAGCGCTGCGATGAGAGAATACATCATTTCCTCCTTCCTGTGTAAACACAGGAGGAGGAAGTGACAGGTTGGGAGCGCGCTCCCATTGGCTGGGAGCGATCGCGGGGGGGGGGTATTTGCCGACATCCGCCCCCAGATCCCGGATCGCTCCCGGAGCCAGGGGGACCCCCGCACGCCGCGGAGGGGGTCCCGATGGGACCCCCGAACCGCACTTAGGCGGGGACGTAAATTTACGCCCTTGTGCCTGTACGTGCCATTCTGTGGCCGTATATGTGCGTGCGGGGGTCCTTAAGTGGTTAAAAACATCTTTTACGTGGGGTCATGGTTGATTACCATGCAACACGCCCACACACTCCTACTTTGAATTAGGCGGGCTTACGCGGCCAATTTACGCTACGCCACCGTAACTTAGGGCGCAAGTGCTTTTGTGAATACGGCACTTGCCTCTCTAAGTTGCGGGTGGCGTAGCGTAAACAAGATTTACGCTACGCCCGCACAAAGAT